>JAJIYU010007224.1:0-19476 GCA_030144865.1 Tinospora cordifolia | reverse complement strand
CCCTTATTTTTCACAACAGGAAATTGATCAGCCTGCGCGGAGATTGTTCCTTAGAAAGTTTTTATTTAATTTAATGTAGGGCAAATAGGCCCAAGTAAACTCTTGTATTTTTAGTTTTAAATTTATTTTTCGTTGTAATGGAATATTGTACCTGAAATTGTTAAATGATCAAATGAAGAATCTACTTTATTATGATGTTATTTTTGTACAAAGACTAATGTACACAGGAACCCTAATGCATTTGGATCTAAGAAGAAGAAAATGTAGCACGGGCCCGTCTTTCGGGTATCCCAAGATTTTTGATCAAATAGAATTGAACAGTCAGATGACGTGGAAGATGGGACTTGGGAGGCGGGGTGTTACATGCAAAACCATAAGTAGAATAAAAGATTAAATAAATACATCAAAATATTACTCACAGACTAGATTGACTGCTAATGTTTTCCAGGTCGGTAGTCGTGTCTCCCAATATCGCACAAAATACCAAAAGCTCACACTGTCAAAATGTGTTTCGCTTTTGGTATATACTACTCAACCTCTTCACAAATTTGCTATAATATATAATAAATAGAAAAAATTAATTATTTTCTATGTTACACATTTTTCATATGAAATAATTCATAATGTTATACAACATTTTATATATATATCTGTGTGTGTGTGTGTATAATGTTATATTTATAACATTACATAATTAATCATAACCTTATATATAATCATTTAACATTTTTATAACATTAATTATACGTATATAGCCTTGTATACACATACAATATTAATCTATACATTATTTCTCTAATTGCATAAATACAAATTTAATATACCTATTGATCTCTAAAAGTACTAACTTTAGTGTCATTGAATTCAAAATTTTATTCTGAACGTTTCAATACCCTCAAACTAAATTTCAGTGCTAATAGGTATACCTCTTATGTGTCAACTTTCAACTATCATATAAATTCTTAGGGCTTATATGAGTACAAATAAAGTATATATCTATATTCTACTTGTTGATTTGAACAAAATGACACACACACACATATATATATATACATATGAGTACAAGTAAAGTATACACCGTGTAGCTTTATTCCTAGTAAAATTATACTTTAGTTTTGGGTCATACTATTGGTTAATACTTCCATTGAAAATTACACTAGAAAAACTATAATTCATTATTTGAATTGAAAAGGGGTAAAAATATTTTACGCAAAACGTCAGATCCTCAAGAAACTGATAGCTTTTATTTTTATCTTTTTTTTTTCTCTCTCTTTTCTTTCTCTTTTCTTCTCTTTTTCTTCTTCATGTTCATTCTTCTTTTTCTTTCTTTTCTCTTCTCTTTTTTTCCCTCTTTTTTCTCTCTTTCCCGCATGGCAAGTTGAGTGAAGAAATGAGAAGTGTTCAAAGAAATGAAATGAGGGGAAGGCTATTTATAACAAAGGTTTAGGGTGAGTCCCATTGCAATCCAAAGAGTCAACAATAGTTGCTCTCTTAACTCCCCACATTACTAATATTATCTCTTAAATAACTTTTTATTTTTTATTTTTAATTGATGGGTTAGCGTGAGCTAATCCATGTGGTTATGCACTCTTCGAATAGGAATTCATTTTTTGAAAGATCCTGGCTTTCGTGCTTTGGTGGGTTATCCGAGATCCTTTCGATGACCTATGTTATGTTGAAGGGATATCTGTATGATTCGACCGATTGTGTAAGGGTTAAGGATTTACCCGGTGTGAGATATCACATTGTTCGATGAACCCTAGATACTGTCGGAGTAAAAGATCGTCAACAAGGGCGTTCTAGTGCATTGTAGATTCTTATCCAAGACTTGTATAATTTGATGATGCCATGTGAATCGTTGAGCAGCTGGAGCGGTTTCTACTTCAGGAACAAACATAAAAAATCGATCATTCTTATCTTAGTACAAAGGAAATCATTGATAAACGTCTCGAATTCAAATCATTCAAACCAAACACTCTTATCTTATCATACTATCATTAGTTATTTATTTTAATTTTCATTTAATACATTCGTTAATTAATACAATTGCAGCAAAAATCACGTATTTTCATTTAATATACACATTAATTTATACAATACTAAAATCATATATTTTTATTCATAATTCATTAATTCAAACATAGAAATACATGCTGAACTTGTCGAATCAATGTCCAAAAATACGGGTTGTTACATATGTTCATTCTATAATTGTATTTTGACACCAAGTGTTCGAGGAACGAGATACATTATTGATGCGATGCATAACCGAGGTACATGGAGTGGTTATCATGAATATCTCATCCTAGTGTGCAAAACCTTGAGAATGAGACCAAACATGGTAGCCATATGATGTCATCCAGGTACAAATTCATTATTTATGTTGATCATTTAAATTATAGACCATATGGATATAATAGTTATATTTTTATGTGACAGCAAAATAGGATTGTACTCTACATTAGACTACAATGAAGATCCTTGCCTAAAGAATAGTTGACATTACTAAGCGTTATCAATTGTGTGGACTCTACGATAGATGTGTTCTCAAGGCTTAACATTCAACGAGCAAATGATTTCAAGACTGTTGATGAGGCAAATATGCCTTCAAGCCCCACAATGTTGAATGACGTTGGATCATTTCAACCAATGTTCCTAAAGGTGGCAACATTGGAGAGCCATAAGGAGAGAAATAAAAGAGAATATTTTATGTTCAAAAAATTTCTAAAAAGAAGAGGAAAATTAGAAAACTAAAGAAATAAAGAAAAACGAGTGAGATCAAATTAGTTTCTATTCTTCTCATTTTCTTCTCTACTCTCTTGACGGCTTGGTTGGGTTGGCTATGGAAGAAGCTTTATCACTCTTACATTCCTCCATCAACACATACAAGAGAACAAAATACACCCGTCCTAGAAGTTTAACCATTAGAGAACAAAGCAACAAAGGATTAAGGCACTAAGATATAACCTTTTGACCCCTTTCTTTATTTTATGACTTAAATAAGGTAATCCATGTGCGATTCATGTTTTCTTTTTTATTTATGCTTGAAAAAGTTTCAAGAATCTAATTTCTTTGGTTTCTAGGACATGAAACATGTAGATTAAATCATGGTATAGGTTTTATAATAGTATATAGTACATGTTCTATAATATTGATAGAGTATAGATTGATTTATATGTATGAAATGATGTCACAATGACTATTTAATATGAAAACATCGGTTTGAATGAATCCTATCATATAAACATTCATAAAAAAATTTTCTTTTGAAATGCAAAAATAAAATGTTGCATATATGAGTAGATTTAAAACAAAAATCATTGATATTGAAATGGGTATATTGTATAACACCGAGGGATTAGTAAATAACATCACGAGAAATTTAATAGGAAAAGAAAATAGTACTTATGGCATAAGATTCATGAAATTTCAAAAAGAAAATTAATTGTTGAAAATTATTATTAAAAACAGTGAAATAAAAATATTAGAGTTTCATGAATATATGGTCTTAATGAAAAACATAAAGTATGTAATAATGTTTAATGAAAATAAATAGGTAAAAAAAAAGAAAATTACCCAAACTAATTTGGAGGGTAGAATATACTGAAAATAGCTAAAAAATAATGTTTACAAAATTATTTAAGTGAAAATATAATTTTAGAGTAAAAATAGCTTAATTGGTAAAATAGGGTGAAAACAAGTGAAAAATATATTTTCAAATTATCAATAGAGAAATGTTTCAGAAATTTAGGTTACTGGAAAATGAATTAAAAATGAGAGAGAAAAAAAATTAATTTTATAATTTATGAAATATATATGTATATACTAAGAATTATATAATGAATTAAAGAGAAAATATTATAAATATGATATAATTGATAATTATGATAAACATAATAATTTGAGGAAAATTTCAGAATAATTTAGTGGCTAGAAATGAAGTAAAAAATCAGAGTTTATAATAAATAAAAAATAATAATTGTAGGTTGGTTAAAATGCTGATTAAGCCTTGTACTACAATCCTAAGGGGGTAATTTTTATTATAGATAGTGTTTTATACCTGTACCCAAAAATTGGATATTTTTCCACAGTGAGTAAAACTTAGTAAAAGTTATTCCAAAATACTCCTGATGATAAGTAGATCTCAAATATATAGTTAGTTTTCATTTGTTTATCCTGTATATTCTAAAGTAAATACCTAAAGTATTATAACCTTTGGATGAATTTTTGATGGTGATAAACCCCAATAAAACCTTGATTGAAACCCATAGGAGTGTAGAAAATGAAAATACGTATCCATCGACACCAAATTCATAAATTTTGGATATCAATTGAAATTTTGGTGAGTGATTGACCCCATAGGTTCATTTATTGAAAATGAAAATTTTAATAAAAATATAATTAGAGAGCTTATGTTTTGATATTTTCTGCTATAAAATTGTTTTATATGAACAGAAAAATAATATTAAAGATTGTTAAGCATATTCAAGTTAATGCACACTAATAGATTGAGTTAAATGAATATCTTGGGTCAAATAGGAGCAGTAAATACGTGAAAAATGATTTATAAAATAAATTCAATTGAGTTGAATTTGATTTGATGCATGTAAAATGATTTGTGATGACAGGATTTGATTGGTGCTGTGGAACTAGATTGTTATTGGATATTAGGAACTGGTTGGACAATAATTTGTGAGTAATCTTTACTTGTGATATTATATCTGACATTGGTATTAAATTAAAACTGTTGCTTTTGATTAAATAAAATGATATATATATATATATATATATATATCTTATTTCATACTTATTTGAATTTCATGAAATGATTTTGATGTATTGTAGCATGTCAATTATGTACCTAAGTAGGTTATTGACACGGTAACATTTCTATTGGTCATGGTTTCTGGGAACAGACTTATAGGATTGGTCATTGTGGTAATCTTGGTTGGTGCATTCCTAGCATGAGATGAATGAGATAGAAATGAGTAGATAATTGGATAACTAGAGGTCCGGTGCACTCCTCATTTGCGCGGTGAGGAGCAAATTCGCTCTGTTATCTGGAAAGAGGGAGATGGCTCTTGTTTTAAAAGAATGTGTGTTATTGAAATCAAATGCATGTTCACACTTTAAATTACGCATGTATGTTATGTTTATTTCATTTCGCAAGTGATTAAATTTGTTTTACTTCGCATGTTTTTATACATATGATGGTTTTATAATACCATAAGTTAGATTATTCACTGAGCTTATTGTTTGCTCACTCCATTCTCAATCATTTTCTTTAGGTTCTGACAGGAAAGGTAAAGGGAAGATGATGTGAAATTGCTATTGGGTCTTTAAACTTAATAATATGTGAGAAGTGTAAAAAATTAGTTAGATTACTATTTTGGGAAATTGATATAAATGTGTTGTCATCTGAATGTACTATCAGAACAAATGATGGATTTTGTGGATGCACGGTTATTCGGATGAAGAAATATATATTTTTGTTTATATTGATTACGATTATTAGGTGATTTGAATTTGGTGACATGTTGTATTTTTAGAGGAGATTCTGTCAAAATTTTCTAAAATAATTGGGTGATTTGGTTAGGAAGGCTTACAGGGTTTCTGACATGTCTATGAACTTTGTGCCAGTCGTGACGTCACCTAAGAAGGGGTCACGATGCCAAGAGAGCAAGCTAAAGCAGTGACTGAACCTGATCCCGGGGCCAGCAGGAATCTAATTGAAGGTATGATTAACATTTGTGATATTATGATGTATGTCTTAATTGATGCTGGATCCACATTATCATTTATTTCTAATAGCATGGTAGATATATTGAGACTTACTCCTGTTAGAATTAGTAGACCTTTGATATTGAATACAGCTGTCGAAGAAAGGATTTATCCTAATATGATATGTAGAAATGTGTTGTTAAATATGAAGGATATGAAATGTATGTTGATTCTAGAATTCTTGGAGTTTGATGTCATACTAGGTATTGATTGGCTTGCAGCTTATCATACTTATCTTGATTGTTTTGCGAAGAGAGTAGTTTTTCAGATTCTAAGACAACCTTCTTTTGTGTATAGAGGCATGGATACTTCAAAAACTCCCACTCGAGGTCAATTATTTACTGATGATGAAACACAATGGTTAGTTGGTATAAAGACAGTGGATGAAAAGGAACAAGAGATTCAGTTATCAGAAATTCTTGTAGTTAATGAATATCTAGATGTATTTCCTGAAAACTTACCTGAAATGCCTCTTAAAAGGGAGATTGATTTTATTATTGAGTTGATGCCTGGAACTAAACCCATTTCTATCCTACCTTATCATATGGCCCCAAAAGAATTCTAAGAGCTTAAGGTACAACCTGAAGAATTGTTGAGTAAAGGGTTTATTGCACCAAGTATGTCGCCCTAGAGAGCACCAGTGTTGTTTGTGAAGAAAAAAGACGGGAGTCTATGGTTATGTATAGACTATCATCAGCTGAACAGGGTAACTATAAAAAACAAATATCCACTTCCTCGAATTGATGATTTATTTGATTAGCTAATTGGAGCCAAATACTTTTCAAAGATTGATTTGAGATCGGGGTATCATTAGTTGAGGATTAGGGAAGAAGATATACCCAAGACAACTTTTCGGACAAGGTATGGACATTATAAATTTTTGGTTATGCCATTTGGGTTAACAAATGTACATGCTATGTTTATGAATTTAATGCAAAGGGTGTTTAAACCATATCTTGATCACTTCATCATTATCTTCATTGATGATATTCTAATTTATTTCAAAACTCGGGAAGAGCATGAACGACATCTCAAGACTACTTTACAGACTTTGACAGAACACATATTGTATGCAAAGTTCAGTAAATGTGAGTTTTGGATAGATGAAGTAAAGTTTTTAGGTCACATGGTAAGTGCAGAGGGGGTCTCTGTAGATTCTTTAAAGGTTGAGGTTATTATCAACTGGCCAAGACCAACCAAATGACTGAAATTCGAAGTTTTCTGGGTTTAGTTGGATATTACAAGAAATTTGTGGAGAGTTTTTTTAAAATAGCTGCTCCACTGACTAGGCTAACTCAAAAGACTGTGGCCTTTGTGTGGACTGATGAATGTGAAGAAGCTATTATTGCTTTGAAGAGGAAGCTGACTATTGCATCTGTACTAGTACTTCAAGACCTCGGGAAGGAACTAGTCATTTATACTGATGCATCATATTCAGGTTTGGGGGTGTGTTTTGATGCAAGAGGGTAGAGTAATAGCTTATGCATCTAGGCAATTAAAGGTGCATGAGAAGAATTACCTAATACATGATATAGAATTAGCTGCAGTGGTGTTTGCTTTGAAAATCTGGAGACATTATCTCTATGTAACACCCCCAGCTCCCAATCTCTATCGCATATGTCATAGGCGACGTGGTGTTCTCACAGCTTGAAACTTCATTTCTTTGGAGTGCAGTCCATCCTGCTTTCTATCTAAGAACTAGGGATATTACTTTTTCTTTACATCATTTATCATATCTGTTTGTTTCACCAGATCATATCGCAAGGTACAAAATAGAGTATAAATACAACGGAACAACAATAATCCTAGGATTACATAATAACTGAAAACATTAATTTATGATCAGAGTTATGAACAAATGTTGTGGGTTCCATAACCAACTTTTGATGATACAAATACTGTCTGGCCTGATGACCGATAATTGAAATGATCAAATATAGTGGTCACATGCCCTACAATACATTTATTTTCTAATATCCCCATGTTGTGAGGCACACTACTACTGATTTACATTGATTTGCTAGAAGCAATGTCTTCAATGGTTACCTGAAAAAAAAATGATTGAGTGAGCTCAAGAGCCCAGTGGATCATACACAATACATCAATAACATTATTTAAATCAAACATTGAACATGCAAACACTTATCATCCATTAGGTGTTTCAAACATTTATTTATCAACAATTGTCGATTAGACTGAAAGGGGTTAACCTCTGTGTTCTAGATCTGGGGAGAGAGATCAATTCTGAAACTCAACCCCTTTTATGTGAAGTGGGATCATTTCTGAAACCCAGTCCGTTCAGGTGTCAATCCTGACCACCAGTTCTAATTCTGCATGGAACACACACGATGGACATTCGTCCTCACGCCGATATGTGGTTGAAATCTTTATTTAATCTGATTTTTGTGTACAGAGCATAATAAATAAATATTTCATCAATAATTAAACATTTCATCAGCATGACATCATAAATCAATATTTTCATAAATGAAAACAATGACTTTGATTTCTGATGTAGAAGATCGTACAAGACGCAATTACAGAGCATACTCTCTCGGTCATAAGCAATATAAATTAAAAAGAAAGGAAAATCATTAAATCAATATTCTTGCATACTTATAGGCATTCAAACAATATAAACATCACATATTCAGTATTAAAATTTAAATAATATTAGAGAGTAGAGTAATCACTTCTACGTCAGTAGTAATTCTCTGAATCTCAACTTGTTTCGAGTCTTTGGCCAACAGTCTTCAGGATCTACGTTTTGAAAATGTGATTTAATAACTGCCCATGAACAGTACCATATATAGGAACAGTACCGTATATATGAACAATGCTAAATAGTAATAGTGAACAGTACCGTATATATGAACAATGGACTATGTGTGTGTATTGAAATGAACAACGACATCTCCAATCTTAAATAGAGACTAGAGCAGAATGATTATACCTGCTTTAATCAGAAAAACCCTCCAATTGCTTCAAAAGAGGTACCCAACAGAAGATTTTCACTACTGTTATGCAGAAACTGGGGTTTTCTCCTTCATACTACTATATTTGCTGTCTAAAATAGTTGAAGAACAAGAGAAGAGAAGATAATAAGCAAAGAAATTCTTTCTTTCTTGCTAAAATGAATTTTTAGAATTGGGGGGGGGGGGGGGATTATATAGATTTTTCTGGCAGAAAAAGACGAAACTCCACAGTTGTTAATAATTTGTTACTGTAGCTACAATGCCTGTTATTGTAGCTACAGTAACCATCGAATCTTAATTTGTCTACCTACAAAATAGTGACCGTATTTTGAACAGTAACCATATATTTGAACAGTAAATGTATGTTTGAACAGTATTTTTTTAACTCAAATTTTGAGTATTTCAATACTAAAATTGTAGGTATTACACTCTATAGTGAGAAGTTCACATTATACTCTGTTCATAAAAGTCTGAAATACTTGTTTGATCAAAAAGAGTTGAATATGAGGCAACACAGATAGTTAAAATTTCTTAAAGATTATGATTTTTATCTTGAGTATCACCCTGGAAAAGCCAATGTTGTTGCTGACGCATTGAGTAGGAAGTGGACTAAAGTTGGATTTGTGGCTTGTCAAATGGCTCATGAATGGCAGATGTTAGAATGGGCTACAGTCATGAGTACATTTTGTGTTGATGTTTCATCAGGTATATGTGTTCAAATGCGAATGAGGTTGACAGATGCTCAAAGTCAAAATTAAGGAATTGCAGCAACATGATCTAGATTTGGGATGTATGATTATTGGGCTAATAGTTCTGATCGAAATGATTGGCATCGAGATTCTGATGGTATCTTACGATTCCAAGGGAGGATATGGATATCAGTTCACCAAGAGCTTAGGGCTGAGTTACTTTAGGATACACACAAATCACAGTTCACTATTCATCTAGGGGCGACCAAGATGTACCATGATATGAAAAAAACAGTGCGGTGGCATAGAATGAAAAAAGATATAGCTGAATATGTACAGAAATGTGGAGTGTGTCAGCAAGTAAAGGCTGAACATCAGAGGCCTGGAGGGCAGATGCAACCATTATCCATTCCAGAATGGAAATGGGAGCATATCACGATAGATTTTATTGTTGGGTTACCATGGATTCCAGGAAGATATGATGCCATTTGGATAATTTTTGATAGGTTGACAAAATTTGCCCATGTTCTTCCAGTGAACATCAAGGACTCTGTGGGCAAGTTGAGCAAGTTGTATATGCGAAAGATAGTGAGACTGCATGAGGTACCTGTATCTATTATGGCGGATCGAGATCTGAGCAATTTTAAAATCTCAAGGTTTAATCTAATAATGGAATGGTCAAATAATTCATCATGATAGGGTTCATGAATGACAATTAATTTTTTTTTGGCTAAGTGCACAATTTAATTAGGGCAACATTGTACAATACACGAAAAATAAAAACAACAAATGCACTGAAAATAACGATAGTGCATTATACAAAAAAAATGAAAAGGTATAATAAACATGAAAAAAATAATAAATTTACTAAAAATATTTGTTGATTTGAATTAGGTCTGCATCTCAAATAGATTTAAGAATAGTGCAGATCTCGATGTAGTAAGACATCTAAACGAGTCAAAATGACTTTTGAGTTTTAAATTATTATTTTAATTTCAGTAAATTATACATGTGTGTTTGCTGACTTATGATGTAACAACCCATAATTTTTATGACACGTTAACATGACGTATAGGTGTATAAACATGCATTATACACGTACGTATATGTATAAATAATATCACATGAAAAAAATTATATAAATAAATAAATTTAGATAAGTTAATAATAATAATGGTAGTGTTAGTATTATTGTTGTTATTATTGTTATTATTATTAATAATATCATTATAATAAGGGGGTGTATTATTAATTTATGTGGGAGAGGTTATTATAAGTTGAATGTGTTAAATCAAATAAACAATATTATTTAATGGGTGGAGAAGGAAAAAAAAATATTAAAGGTATGATTAAGTGCATGAGGAGATTGTTAGTTAAGATGAAATGCTATACTATTTTATGGTGGGTGGCTCGTCAAATTGGATTGAAATGGTGTGAGAGTAATTGAAAGGAAAAAAAAGACAAAAGATAAGATAACATGTATTGGGTGTTGGTTAGTTAATTGGAGAAGTTAAATTTCATTGGTTGGAACATATATATATATATATATATATATATATATAAATGGGTTAGCTAGTGTTGTTGAAGCCAGACAAATAAAAAAATATACAAAATAGAAGTGATTTGCTATACGTGGTTGGGGAGGGAAAACAAACCAAAACAAGGAAAAAGACAAAAGAAAGAAAAAAAAGTCAAGAGGAAGGAATGAACCTCTTCAAGTTGATTGGCTATTGGATATAATGTAAGGGGTGGTGGGAGCATTTCTCTCAATTCATTTGGCTTTCTTTTATTTTCCAATTCCAAAATGTCTATTTCTAGTTGCAGAACGAGAACAGAAAGAAAAAATAAAAGGGAAAAAGCTGATTTTTTGCCAGATTCGACGCATAGGTAAGTGATTTTCTTCTAGTGGCTAAAATGCTAATTAAGCCTTGCACTATAATTTTAGGGGTGTAATTTTTACTATGGATAATGTTTTATACCTGAACCCAAAAATTACGTATTTTTCAACTGTGAGTAAAACTTAGTAAAAGTTATACCAAAATACTCTTGGTGATAAGTAGATCCCAAATATATAGTTAGTTTCCATTTGTTTATCTTGAATATTCTAAAATAAATACCCACCTTTGGATGGATTTTTGATGGTGTTAAATCCTAATAAAACATTGATTGAAACCCATAGGAGTGTAGACAATGAAAATACGTACCCATCGACACCAAATTCATAAATTTTGGATATCAAATGGAATTTTGGTGAGTAATTGACCCGTAGGATTATTTATTGAAAATGAAAATTTTAATAAAAATATAATTAGAAAGCTTATGCTTTGATATTTTCTGCTATAAAATTATTTTATATGAGCAGAAAAATAATAATAAAGATTATTAAGCATATTCGAGTTAATGTGCACTAATAGATGAAGTTAAATGAATATCTTGGGTCAAATAGGAGCAGTAAATACGTGAAAATGATTTATAAAATAAATTCAAATGAGTTGAATTTGATTTGATGCATGTAAAATGATTTGTGATGATAGGATTTGATTGGTGTTGTGGAACTAAATTGTTATTGGATATTAGAAACTGATTGGACAGTAATTTGTGAGTAATTTTTACTTGTGATATTATATCTGACATTGACATTAAATTAAAACGATTGCTTTTGATTAAATAAAATGATATATATCGCATTTCATACTTATTTGAATTTCATGAAATGATTTTGATGCATTGTAGCATGTCAATTACGTACCTAAGTAGGTTATTGACATGGTAACATTTTTATTGGTCATATTCTTTGGGAATAGACTTATAGGATTGACCATTGTGGTAATCTTGGTTGGTGCATTACTGACATGAGATGAAGGAGATAGAAATGAGTAGATAATTGGATAACTAGAGGTCTGGTGCACTCCTTATTTGGGCGGTGAGAAGCAAATTTGCTCTGTTATCTAGAAGGAGGGAGATGGCTCGTGTTTTAAAAGAATGCATGTTATTGAAATCAAATGCATGTTCACACTTTAAATTACGCATGTATGTTATTTTTATTTCATTTCACAAGTGATTTAAATTTGTTTTTGCTTTGCATGTTTTTATACATATGATGGTTGTATAATACCATAAGTTAGATTATTCACTGAGCTTGTTGTTTGCTCACTCCATTCTCAATCATTTTATCCAAGTTCTGACAGGAAAGGAAAAAGGGAAGATGATGTGAAATTGTTACTAGGTTTTGGAAGTTAATAGTATGTGAAAAGTGTAAAAATTAGTTAGATTACTATTTTGGGAAATTGATATAAATGTGTTATCATCTGAATGTACTATTAGAACAAATGATGGATTATATTGATTGTGATTATCAGGTGATTTGAATTTGGTGACATGTTGTATTTTTAAAGGAGACTCTGTCAAAATTTTCCAAATTAATTGAGCGATTTGGTTAGGAAGGCTTATAGGGTTTCTGACATATCAGGATTTTGACATGTCTGAGAACTTTGTGCCGGTCATGACATCACCTGAGATGGGATCGCGACATATGATAACAATTCATTGATTGATTAATTGACTTGAATGAGTGCATATTGAATGTTATGATTTATACATGCTTGTTGATACTGATTATATGGAATTGAATGATTGGGATACTATGAAATTATTTTGTAAAATTAGTGTATATTGAATATGTTGTGTTATGAAATTCACTAAAGAAAGATTAATAAAAACTATAACCACATACTGGGGCGATAACTGACCATTAGGTGTTATTGTGGGTGTCCTTAACCTAGACTCGGCTTTAGCCATTTATTTGATTCTTGAGATTGATACTATTATCATGATATTTATATTGATGAGATGAGGTTGAGAATCACAAATAACCTCACTCCTTAGATAAGGTCTTGAATAGGTAATGAGCTTTAGGGTGTTACCTTTAGATGATATCCCAAACTATAGGAAGATATCGAAGAGGAATCCTTTCGGTTTTAATGACAACATACAACAATCTGTTGTTTGAAACACATAATATTTGAAAGTGTATGACATGTGTGTTTGTTTGGTTAAAATAATGGTTTGAATATTTGGATCAATCCATTGAGTTCTTTGACCTCACCCCACTTCAAACATTTCAGGTCAATAGTGAAATGGAATGGTTGGGGATCAGACATCATTATAGCTAGAGTTTAGTTCAGTAGTTGTTTTAGTTATGTTGGGCACATTGGCACTGTAGACTTTTAATTACTTTAATTTTGTATGTGAAATAATAAGAGGCCATGGGGCCCAAATAGTGTTTAGTTTCACTGGGATATTAGAGGATTATTTTGATGTTGGTTCGACTTGGTACTTCGACATTATGGGATATCATACTTGGTTGTTATGTGTTTGCTTCCGTCTATTGAGTGACCCTGTTGAATATATGATGAACAAATAGTTGATATATTGTTTTTGTTTAATGATGTATTAATTGATCATGTTACTTTTAATGATGAGCGAGGGTAATGCCAATATTTGTATCTTTAGATATAGTCATTAGAAGGCGGGGTATTACAATTTCATACATGAAACATGTTCCTTTTAATGTATATCAAAAATTTCATACGTGTTAAAAGCATATTTTAAGCATGACATGTGGTTAACATCTTTGAGGACATGACCTAAAATTTTGACATGTAATTGAAGTGTGCTCAATGACTTAGTTATTAATGATATGAAACAAGCTTCATACACAAAGCAAGTTTTAGTGCAAATTGGAGAGCACCTTCCCTCCTTAGGGTTTGACATTAAATGCGCTCCATCAATGAAACATGTTCCATTTTAAAAGCACACTCCATCTAAAAATCTTAGCACAAGTTCTACATGTGTAACACATTTTACTATTTTTTATTTACAAATAGGCTTCTCGATTCTTGCATTCAAAACTTTTGGTGATGCATGATTTTGAGGGCTAGGTGTGAAAAATTTCTTTGTCACTTTGCCCCACCCTTTTTTCGGTAGAGGTAGAGCTCAGTATGACAATAGCACCAAGGTGTCCTACCCCTTTAGGTTTAGGCTCGCAATCCCTAGACTGCTACCAATGGTCGCTTTCCTGTGCAAAGAGAAGTCTTTATTGCGTTAATAAAATAATTAAACCACAACCCGGAGTTGTCATTGCTCCTCCATTGCCAACAACTACTGATTCTGTTAGCCATTCCCTCCTATATCATGAAGAGTGGGATGATGTGCCTGTTACCTGAAAGGGTAGGACTCTCAAAGCACTACCAACTTGAGCTTCACAGCAGACGAAAGGGTGTGGCAAACCTTGGTACACGCGTAAAGATGGCAACAGTGGCTCCAAACAAGGAAATGGTGACTGCTCCAAGGTTTTGTGCTCAAATTTGCCAATCTTTTGAGTGTTGTTTAAAAAGATCTTATGCTTTATCTTTACCATTATTTTGAATCATTCCAAATTTAAAATTTGAAATCTCTTGAACTTCATTATTTTCTGTTTTGGATTATTCTTGAGAAAAATTTTGAGAGCATTGACATGAAGCATAATCTAAGTCAATTACTGGCCATTGATATCTTTAACTTGACAGCAATTTTATATGCTCAGGTCCACGCTTTTTTGTAAACTTATATGTAAAATTGGCTAAGAGCATAAATTGGAAAAGTGCTTTATATTAAATCTTTTAAGGTCTTGTAAGCTGGTGAGTCTACACCTGTAACTTAGACTTGATTATTGTAACCATTTGTGTCTCAAAAAAGAGTGGGATTGTATCTTGAATTTAGTAAGAAAATGCAGTGCACAGTCTCTTCTACAACTGGTTAATGTATCACCTAGTAAATTTTTTAAAAAAATTACATTCTGAGAGCATACTAGGTTGTGCAGTAAATGGTTGAGCCGAACCACAATAAATAGTTGTCTCTTGTCTGTTGGCACTCACATTTATATTTTTGTATTGCATTTTGTCTAGCTTTTTATGCAGTGTGAGTTAAGTTTGTCTAAATAAAAAAAATTCTTCATTAGGTCTAATTCAGCTCCCCTTGTGGACCATTTCTTGATGACCAATATATTCTTTGATTGGAGCTTATCCTTTGTCATGAAGCCAAGCTAAGGTGCCTGATGGAGTTTGACCAGACGTTTATTTTAATTTTCAATTGGGAGCTCCTTTCAATATTAGATTAACCCACTTTATATTGTTTTCTTGTTGTCACTAATGCAATTTTTTTTTTTCCTATCAGCAGGTTACTTCCTATTGATTGATAATTGTAGGCACCTCGTCTTGACCTCTCAAATGAGAAAAGAAGCCCGAGCAACGAAGAGCAGGCAACCCTGGAATCCTCGTTGGACTGAACACACCAACCACCAAGGAGAGCATACTGACAAGACAGTGAAGCAGGTAATGGGTCTAATGTCTCATCAGAGGACTCGACATGCCAATATCATGACTCTTCGAGTAGATGCAATTATCTTATGAAAATTTGAAGATGTGAATTGAAAAATGAATAGAGTATTTGACTCATATCTCCGAGGAGGCAGTGGAATGAAAAACAAAAAATTACTAAGAGACACAAAGAGAAGCAAGATACTAAGCACATGATCGATCGAGTCGAAGGTGAGCTCATCAGGTAAACTACAAGTGTGAGGACACAAATAAAATGACCTACGAGTCAAGTCATATCTCCGAGCACATAGTACAAGTGAGAAAGACAAATACAAATCCCAACTTTCACGCACCCTGAGGCCAAGCACATGGTGAAGAATCATGAACGAATTACCTTCACTTTTGTCCTTGGACACCATCACCTTCGAGTAGAGTAGCGAAGATACATCCTCATTCCAAAAAAAAAAAATCTAAGATCCTCCTTATCATTTATAATTTCCTACCAAATCGACAATTACCCGAATTAAGTCCTACAAGAATGGGAAACTATCACATGAACATACCCAAAAATACTATAGCTTGTAAAATAGAAAGGGCATCAAACACTTCATTTTCCATTGTACTCATCATTTTTTTTAATCATAAGCTAGAGAATTTTTTCTTCGATTTTTCTCTCAATTCAGTGTGGTTGTCTCGTCTTCGCCATTCCTTCATTATTTTGTGGTGTTGGTCAAATTTTACATCAACAAAAATTATACATTGACAAGCAAATATTTGATTATTCATATATTAAAGCATGTTCATAAACCTTTATATTAAAGGTACTTCATGTTCCACATTATCCTGATAAAAAAAAAAGTCAAAAACTACGATATATGATCAAACCCTAGTAGGCATCATGACTTAAATTGGTGGGACAAAACCAAGTTAACTTAGACTAACCCGATTTATATCATTTATTATTATTATCTTTAATGTAGTTGATGCACATAATCTCAAGTTAAAACAATGACAATATAGACGAGGAGGTTGAGCTATTTAGAGCAGAAGAAGCACCATTGTAGCTACAGCCATACTAAAAGAAAAATATTGCATGCGTTCTCTTCGGAACTTTATTATTTTCTTCCCTTAATTGTTTTTTTAACATTACTTGCTAGTTACAATTCATGAAAACAGAAACAATTACAACCATTGTGAATTAAGCAAAAAAGTGAGTTCAATGTTCTAACGTAGGAGAAGAATGTCAACTAGGAGCAATTACCCATACCCACCCTCAATCATTCGAGAACATAAAAAGAGAAGTCATTGCTTGAAGGGGCACTATCAGTATAAATCACAAAATTGACTTCATTCCTAACTTAATAGGATGTTAGATACACAAGTCTTGTCCAAAAGATACAGCAAACGTACATCAAAAGTACAATGGAGATAAATTTATAAAATACAGAACTGATTATCTATAGCTCTTCTAGCTCTAATTCATCCAAAATTATGTGCTTTCTCCAATGTCTACTTGAAAGCCTTCACCTGCCTTCTCCAGCACTGAAAATGACAACACAAATGAATAATTTTGCTAAAACTAACATCACCGTATCCAATGATGGAGCCAAACAATGAAACATCTGTTAAACATATTAAAAGTTAACTGATGCAAAACATATCAATGAAAGCACACTCTTTGCCAATTCTTCCCAGTGTATTCTCCTGTTAATTTAAATAATACTCTTAAGCCACTACAAAATATAAGATAGTAGTGCCGAAAATTCAAGCAAACTTAATTTTCCTCTTATTATGCCACCACCATTTGCTATTTCAATTCATGCTTCTCATTTTCATCTCCGTTTCGTTCTAAGTTTTGTAACTGAAACATTTGACGCCCACAAGAGAAGCCTCATATTAAAACTACGCTTCCCCATGCAATTCATGTAAACATACCTTAGTACAGACTCAAACATCTTGATGTCATGGATCCACTGATCAAACCTCCTCATGGGTTGTTTCACAAGGATTCAGCTATCTTAAATAGTTAGGTGATGCAGAGAAGAAATGCATACCTTAGTACAGTCACAAGGTGTTAGTCAGCCAAGATCTCAACTAGTCCTGATGCTATCCCACTTAACTACCCGAGGCTTGCTAAAGTGTGAGGTTTAACACCAAAAGGCTTCATTACAAATGAACGGGGAGATTTACACTTATATATTTTCTCATTTGATGAATTATGTTCTTTCCTATGTAGGATTATTATTTCAATCCACAAGTATCAAATAATCTGCGCTGTGGATTGAAACCCAAGGTGAGCAAGTTAGACTCCTTATTAGCCACTCCACTGCAGCACGCATTAATTGGGCTCCAATGAGCTCACATTAACTTCACCTAAACATGTGCCATGTCTAAGTCAAACCATTCGCTCTGATAACATTGTCAACATTCATTAATCATACATGGGATGGAAGATGTTAAGAATTGAATTGGAAGTTCTATGATCCAGTTGATCCAGTGTTTCATGCATTGCTGATCTTCAGTGTTACAAAAATCATGATCTTTATAGCAACAACAAAGAGAAGACTGAAACAAACCCGTGGTACTATAAAAGCAAAGCATTCCACTGGAGTTCAAAGGAAAATTTTATAAAAACACTGCTAGGCCAGCTAGGCTTTATGGAACAGAATGTTGAGCAATAAAGAAATGACATGTGAACAAACCAAGTACAATACATGCACATGTTAAGGTGGATCAAAAGAACATTTAAGGTAGTTTGAACAAGTACAATGAAGACCTATAGATGCTCTAGTTAGGAAGAGTGACCTTTGAACCATCTATGGTAACAATAGATGTAGAGAAACACCTAAAATAACATGAAAAAACATAAATAAATATACAACTATTTATGTAGCGAACTCCATTAAGTCCAAAAAAAGCTTAGTTGAGTAAAGAAATGCCTTACTGATGTTCAGCCGAAGCAAATCGATAGTCGAATTATAAGTTTTCATTATAAAATCATTGCACTCTAGAATTTTTTTAGTAAGCAGTCTTGATTAAAATCTTAGGTTTAAGGCCTATGACACACTTTATGAGGTTTCTCATTTTAAGCTTAATCAGCACACAACAATTTTGCTAGGTTTTTTTATTTTAAAATCTCAACAGTGAAGACCATTCGTGAAATGCCTTTTCATTATAATTTTGGCTTTAAAAGTTAGCCACAATAAATTCACTACAATGATTTTATGAACTAAAATGGTTTTAAAAGTTAGTAATTAACATGTTGACGCTCCAAAGTAAAAAACTTCAAAACCATAGAGATCATCTTACAGCAGAACTCCATCTGACCCAACAGGCAAAACTCATATCGGTATTGGGTGATTATGTATTGCGAAACAGGAAGGACGCGATTATGTGGGTCAATGAAAATTCAGGAGAATTTTCTTCTAAATCCCTTTTTCTATCCATGATTGAATTGCCTTCTATTGTTCCAAATGTCATTCTCAAAGAAATTTGGAAGGCACCTGTCCCTACAAAAGTGAAGTTCCTCGCGGGGGTTGTATTCAAGGAGAAGGTGAATACAGAAGACATGATCCAAGAGCGGGGAATCGACAGCTCATATGTTTGGTCAATGTACCTTTGCTTCCTTTTTATGGGAAAGGTGGAGGAATCACTTTCCCATTTCCTCTCTAGAAG
>JAJIYU010007223.1:0-19549 GCA_030144865.1 Tinospora cordifolia | reverse complement strand
CTCAGCAAAACAAGGTTTAAAAGCTATTAAACAATGCAAATCCCTAACTACATGCAATTATTGCTAATTTATACAATTTTTACTTCTATTCTCCTTTATTTCTTCTAAAATGCAACATTTTACCTATTCTAATGTTAGTTTGCTATGCAACTAACAGTCACCATGCCCGCGGTGTGTGTCCAGGGTCTACAGTGTGTCCGACCTATGTGGTGTGACAATAAAAAGGTGCCTTTTATTGTAATAACACACTGCCACCGCCACTGGGACCCACTACCATTGAGACAGCTGAATGGTAGCGGATTCCACGAACTTTAGATACTTATCCCTAGGGTATAGGGATCGAATCTCCGCAGAGGCGAAATAAAATGCCAAGGGGTAGGGATAGTACCTGGTGAGTCACCACGCCCGCGGTGATGATAAATAAAAACTGAAACGAAACATAAAAGAAACTTCAACAAAGAAATCATCATGATTGAGCATGCTAATGGCTTGAATATGGAAAAGAGTTTAAGAGGGCAACTTTCACCTCGAATGATGTTTTCTCTAAAATCCAGCAGAGGTTCCCCCAAGCTTTGTCACTTCAATTTTCAGCAAAATAACTCTCTAATGATCACTAACTACTAAAGCCAAAAGCCTTTCCTTAGGTACAAAAGAAGACGTCAAAATAAAGAAGAGAAAGAAGAAGGGATGAGAGCACAAGAGAAACGTTTTCACTTTCTCTTTAGAATGAATGATTTGTGAACAATGAAAGGTGGTATTTATAGTTTCTCAAGCATGCTAAGGGATGCCCTAGGGCAGCTAGGGTAGCTTGGGCAACTCTCCACCTTTGGGCAAGTTTCCAAACACCAAAGATAAGACATGGTAAGTGTGCATATTCTAGCATGTGTGCATATCTTCCTTGTGGGCCCACTAGTGGTTATTTCTAATTCAAAATCATATACTAAAATACTTCTCGAACCTTTCCATTTCATTCTGGACTTCTCATATTGAGGGAGAATATTCTCTCAGCACATTCTCCTTTTGTTATCTTGCTTGCTCACCAAATAACCATATACATGGAAGCTTTCTTTCTTCCCTTTTGAACGTCCAGTTGATGGTGTACAATATCAAACCATGAGAGACACACAATCACATGCTGATATTCAAATCTGATACTCAAGGAAACTTCCTAACCTAGGCATGAGCAAAGGTGGCGTTTTCTTCATGGAGAGAATCTTCCCCATTTTGGCGCCATGGTGGGATCATCCTTTTTGTCCACTTTCTATCTTGGTTTCTTGAGCATAAATGATGGCTAGGGTTTGTTTTGTAGGCACATTTTATGGTCTAGAAACTTCTAACCTAGACGTCACACATGTGCATGCACACACACACACACATAGAGGTTGGTTTTGGCTTAATTGGCAACATGGTGTACATGATCACAATGTGGTGTGCATGAAATCATTCTTTCATGAATTTCTATAGGTGATGCCTCTTGTGGGTGTACTGAATCATCAATGTGGTGTATAGGATCATTTTACACGTGTTCAAATTAGAGAAGATGTCCCAAGGTGATTGGGTAGGGTGAAGGTGTACAGGATCACGGTGTTCCACCATGTGACTTGCATATGCTTTGGGTGGCCATGTCTTCATGGGTTCACATGAAATTAAATAATTTAAATATCTCCTTATTCATAAGAAATTTAGGTGTATAACCTATAGTTTTGGAACCACATGATCAAGACCTAAATTTTAAGGTACTATTTGGTCAAGGTGATTTTCTTCCAAAACTTTCCTTATTTAGAACCTACCGAATGCATTAGGCAAATGAAGGTTTAAACCTTGACCAATTGGTTTGATTTTTGGATATGTCATGTCTCTTGCTAGTTTATGCCATCCCCTGAAGTTTTGAGTCATTTAGAGTTCGATAGGTACCTCTATTCTCTATTCTTTCTAAATCTGGATCCCCCTGTAGGGCAAAACCCTAATTTTGGCCGATTGGGTTGATTTTCGAATATGTAGTCTAGTTTGTTGGTTCATGACACCATACCTCATTTTGGGTCGTTTTAGGTTCATATGGGTCACCAAATGAGAATTTTGTATTTTTGTATTCAGACCTAAAATGAGGCTAGATTCATTCAAATTTCATTAAAAAGATGAAAATTTCTTATTTCATTGAGTGTAAGGTTTTCAGAGTATTACAGAAACTCCCTAATCCTCAACTGATGATAGCCCGACCTAAGATCAACCTTAGAGAAATGAGTGGCTCCTCGTAATTAATTGAATAGATAAAAAATCCTTGGCAATGGATACTATTCTTTATTGTTGCTTGGTTGAGTTTTCGATAATCGACACATAGTCTTATGGAACCATCTTTCTTTTTTATGAACAATACTGGAGCCCTCGAGGGTGATTCACTTGGCCTAATGAACCCTTTCTCTTTGAGCTCGTCTAGTTGGGCCTTTAACTCAACCAGTTCTATTGGCACCATTCTATACGGAAGTATGGTTATAGGGTTGGTTTCAGGATGAACTTCAATTTTTAACTCTAACTCCCTATTTGGGGGTAGTCCAGGTAATTCATCTGGGAACACATCCTCATACTCACTAACTACGGTTAGGTCTTGTATTTCTATTTTAGTTAGTTGGCTCTACTTTAGTGAGATCCTCGAACTCATTCTTTTGCCTCAGACAGTTCAACAAAGCTAGGGTTGGATTCCTCGGTAATTTCCACATATCCCCGTTGATTTTGAAGGTTTTCCTAGAAGGTAGGATTATGGTTATCAATCTCTTAGGACAATCTATCTGGGCTTGATACTTGTCTAACTAGTCCATCCCTAGGATTACATCATAGCCATAAAAAGGTAGGGTGCATAAGTCAACTATTAAAAGTTTATCCCCAAACCTTAGATCACAACTACACATTCTGTTTGAAGTCACAATGGTCCCTATAGGCATGGACACATTCAAAGGTATAGGCAATGTTTTCATCAAAAGTTGTAACCTATCAGCAGATTGTTCAGATATAAGGATTTTGAGGCACCCGAATCAAATAACAATCTTACAGCAACATTAATCAATAAGAATGTACCTTCTACTACATGAACCTTGTTTGCCTAGGCCTGAACATCAAACACTCTAGCCTGGTTCTGACCATGACCCTTGTTCTCCCCCTGATTTGAATTTTGGTTTTGAGGTCTAGCTTAAGGATGACCTCTTCCTTGAGTGTTCTGTGGTTGCTGTTGTTGGAGAGCCTGGGCTAGTGCAATCAGGTAGTCTCTAGCAAAATGGCCCCTCTATCTGCATAGGTGACATAACCCGAACCTCTTTGCTTGCTCCCTTGCCTTTCCCTTATTCTGTCCCTATCTTTATGGGGTCTTACCATTCCTATTTTTCTCGTGGTCCTTTTATTGGTCCTTCTCCTTCTCGGGCCGCTTATTTGTTCCCTTCAATTTTTGTTCCCGGTTGAGTTATTGTTCTAAAATTAGAACCCGTTCAACTACCTCCATGTAGGTTCAGTGGTCCAATGCCATAAACACCTTCCAGATCTTAATCTTAAGACCCTGCGCAAACCTAATAGCTTTCATTCATTCCCCCTTGATCTGGAAAGAACTTGGCTAACTCTATGAACTTCCTCTCGTACTTCGTCATAGTCAGGTCTCTTTGGTTTAGCTTGACAAACTCCTCCTCAAGCTTTTGAAGGGTTGCTTTAGGGAAAAATTTGCTGTAGAAGTGCTCCTTGAACTTCTCCCAGTTCATTGCCTCAGTCTCAGTATCGGGGTCCAACTGCATCATTTTCCACCATCCTTAGGCTAGTACCTTGAAATGGTCTTTGGTTAGTGCCATCCGTCGTTGGCCTGTCACCTTTAGTATGTTCAACAGTTCTTCCATCTCTTGGTAACAGTGGTTGGCCTAGATGCGGGTCTCGGTACCATCAAAAGATGGAAGGTTAAGCTTTCGTAAATCTATTAGGAGTTTCTTTTGTTTCGCATCATCCTGGTCCTTTTGGTTCCTCTGACGTTCTTGCTGTACCAATGGTGGTGGTGGAACCGGAATAGGTTCAAGTACTCGTGGCTGTGGCGTTGCCTAAGGCATCATTTGTGGTAGAACCCTAATCAGCTGGTCCGACACTCGCTGAGTCATCTCAGTCATCATTGCTTCCAGCTAAGTCTCAATTCTAGTTGGCAGTTCTTATTATCCCTACTCAGTTTCATTCGAAGTGGTCGATCAGGTAAGGTGTCTTCTTATTCCAGACATTTGCTATAAATCAAGTAGATCATTAGTATTCGACGGACATTCGTACTATGATAACTCTAGGTTCATGTTTATAGGTTTTTGATTCATTTAATGGCCTAAGGTTTTTCTTCTAGGTTTTTTTCATGCATGGGTACTAGATTTGGTTTCAAAGTAAGTAAATATTACAACATGCTTTTAAAACAATCATACAGTCAAGCTAACACAACAAAGTTCCAAGCTTCCATCTAAGCTTCCAGTTTCAAGTGCCCCATCCCACTTTACCCCTTCCACTTAGGCTTTCATCCAAAACAGAGCCACACCCAAACAATTTTTTGAGTTGCTCGATAACTATGGTTCCCGAACCCACTATACCTAATTGCCCCATCCCAATGAGCATAGAGAAACCCGTTCTTCCATAGCTACCAATCATTCACCATATATGGTCTATCATTCTTCGAGTCCAGGCTTCCTCCGTACCCCCGAATTCCTATGCATCCCATACTACATAGAAATCGAAAGATATAGAAGCTTCCTGGTACCATGTCCTAATCAAACAATTTTTTATTTTCACACAATGTAAGTTTCTAGTCATGTCTTATAGATTTATGCTTTTGATCCACTGTGCCTCTCATGGCTATACCCATTTCTATCTAAGGTCTATTATCTGGACCTATGGTTTGATCTGGATGACTCACAACCTCTGTCTAGTAAGGATACTACCTTTTGCATCTTCAGATATCTTACCCTAATTTTTCGACCCTCTAATTTTCTTTTTATAGAAAGTGAGGTTGTTATTCAACTCAGACTGCTTGTATAAGCTGGTGGAACAACCTCTGGATCGGATGGCGAGACCGAAGTCTATTTAGCAACCGTGCTTTCCAGGGTGGGATAATCCACCTCCCTTTCAATGTTTAACTTTACATAGGACAAGGCTTACCCACTATCAGCTCAACTTTTAGTCGTTATATCCAAATAAAACATTTAAAAAAAAATATTTATTTCCTTTTTGAAAACACTTTCTAAAAACGTTTTTCAATTTCAAAATAGAAGGTAAGGCAATCAAAATTTCAACTTGACTCATTGTGAAACAATACTCAATTAGGGGTTCTAATTCTTGTCAATCAACTAATAATTGACTTTCTAATTCTAGCCCAACGCACCTAAAGCCTAGGCTCTGATACTACCTTTGTAAAACTCCAACCCTCATAGTGTTTCTATGAGTGTTTGGACTTAACCATTGTTGAAATAGTGGACTTAACCACAAGGCATGTCGAGTCCGGTGTTACTTTACAAGTGATGCGCACTTGACTTTCTATGCCCGTTATGTCATGCCTTAATGCAAAATAAGAGTACATAACACAACTAAATTTAAATAAGGCCACATTATAAGAGTTAAAGGGAATTCTAAATTTTTATTGATTCATAAAAAATTCATAACTTTTAACTTAAAATGGTTACAGCGGAATTCATAACAAAACTGGGCAAACATGCGCTACATAGAAATTTCTAAAGATGTCCCAAGTCCTTGCATATTCAATTTCCTGAAAAGTATTAAAGGAAGGGTGAACACTAGGCTCAATGGATCTTAATTAACCATTTTCATATTCAAATCACTAACACAAGCATAATTCAAACACTAACAAACATTAGGAGTTTCAAGCATTAAGTTGTGTAAAGTTAGAACTTAAACCAAAAGAGTTTTTTAACCCTTGATGTTCTCAACTAGGTGACTCCTTAGAGTGAAATATGACCTTTCTTAGTCAATTTCATTGGACTTTGGACTTAAGGACTCTAATCCACCAACCAATCACTTAGGTATTACAAACCTTATGAACTAATCATAAGAAGAGAACACCCATAGCAAGCATGTGTGCACTATGATGGTACGTGGTTAGGATCACTATATTCTCATATTAATTTCCATAATCATGAAATATAAATAAAAATCTCAGAATATGGCACTAAACTGAAAAATAAATTCATAATTTCATTGACTAAAACAAAACATTCACCATTCACCATATGCATCAAGCATTTAGATAATCCCTAAAAACATGGTACTAGCAAAGGACGTTCATCATACATACATGAAAATGAATGAAGCCAAACTGAAACATGCATAGATACTTAAAACTAAAACTATTCTAAATGATTTTTAGAAAAACAAATCTCACAAAAATAATCATGCTAATGGTTTAAACAAGAAAAAGGTATTTAAGAGAAATAACTTCCACCTTAGATGAGACGTTTTTCCCAAACTCCAGCAGAGACTCCCTTTGCTTTAGCACTTCTAAGTCTCAGCAAAACAACTCTCTACTAATCACTAAATACTGAAACTAAAAGTCTCTCACTTATGCACAAAAGAAAATGAGAAGAGGGGTGAAGAAGAAGAAGACGTTTGAGAGCACAAGGGAGAAGTCTCTCTTGTTCTTGGAATAAGGGATTGTGAGCAACATAAGGGAGTATTTATAGTTTTTCAAGAGCCAAGGGGAGACATCCTAGGGTAGCTTGGGTAGCATGGGCAGCTTTTCACTTTTGAACAAGTTTCCAAACATTAAAAGAGAGACTTGCCAATTTTCTTATGACATATAGGAATATTTTTTAGCTTAATTCAAATTCAAATTTAGAAGATATATTCATTCTTGAACCCTTCTATATCCATTTTGAATGTCCCATAGTTAGAGAGAATATTCTCTTAGAACTTTTTCTTTTGATTCTCTTGCTTGCTCATCACACAAGGCAAATAAGGCATGTTTCTCTTCTTCTCTTCTGGATGTCCCGCAAAGTGAGTATAGTATCATAACATGAGAGGCACCATATCATATTCTGATATTCAAATCTGAACCTTAAGGAAACTCTCTAATCTAGGATTGAGCAAAGGTGGCGTTTTTATTAGAGAAAGGTATCTAATTTTGGTGCCATGGCTAGATCTCCCTTTTATACACTTTCTATTTTTGTTTCTTGTGTAGAGGTGATGGCTAGGGTTTGTAAATGAGCATCTTTTGTGTTCTAGAAACTTCTAATCTGGTTTTCACATTTGTACACACATTCACACACTCAGGTGGGCCGATTTTTGCACAAGTGAAACATGGTGCACATGATCACAATGTGGTGTGCATAGGATCATTCTTTCGTGGATTTCTAGATTTTAAGTGGGACATCTCATAAGTGTGTGTGTACTGAATCAATAGTATGGTACACAGGATCATTCTTCATGAATTCAAATAAGTGAAGACGTCCCATGGTGGTTGAGTAGAGTGAGGGTGCACCTGATCATGGTGTTCCACCCATGTGACTTGCACATGCTTGGGGTGGCCATGCCTTCATGTGTTCACATGAATTCAATAAAATTTAATATCTCATAATCATTAGGAATTTAGGTGTATAATCTATAGCTCTGGAGCCACATGATTAAGACACAAATTTTAAGGTATAGTTTTGCCCAAGGTGGTTTTCTTTAGAAACTTCCCTTATTTGGAGCCCACTAAAGGTACTCACTCGAATCTTGGCCAATTTTCCCAATTTTTGGATATGTTGTGCATCTCATTAGTTTATGCCATCCCATGGATTTCGGGTCATTCCAAATCCTCGAAGTACCCTAAATGCCACTTTTTTCCTAATTTAAACCTCAAAAGGGTGTTTGGCAAATGAGAGCCCTAATCTAGACCAATTGAGCTAATTTTTAGATATGTTGTTCAATTGGCCTGTTCAAGTCACTTTGCTTTATTTCAGGAGATTTTGGATTCCTAAAGGTCACTAAATGAGGGTTTTAGAACTTGCCAAATTTAGCCCTAAAATGAGCTCGATTTCATTTTGCACTCAAATTTTACTAAATAGACCTTGAATTTCATTTCATTTGGTATGAAGTTTTCAGGGTATTACAACCAAGTATTTTGGTCTTATGCCATGTAAACTAGTCACATGAAAAGAATATCGATAGTGACCCACATGTTCACTATGATGGTACATGGTTATTAATCACCAACATCTCATAGTTAATCTTATACTCAAGAATCATAAAATAAGATACATAAATTTAAGAATATATAACAATCTGAAAATCAGAGCATAAATCATTCAAAAATATGCATCATACATTGAAATATACCTAAACATGGTACTAGGCATGGCATGGATTCATGAATGCTTACATCATGCTCATGTACTAAATAAAAACTGAAATCATAATTAAATTTTTGAAATTGAAATATGAATTATTTTTGAAAACTAAACATGCAATGAACATGTAATAATCTAAAGAAGAAAAGAGGAGGTTTTAGAAGTTACTTCCGCCTTATGAAGCTTTTTCTCAAAATTTTAAGCAGAGGTTCCTTTCTTCAATGATTATAGCACTTCAAGACCACTCAAGAACAATCAATCAAACACTCAAACACTCAAGAATACCTCAAGATCGCTCCAAAACACAAAGGTTGCCAAGAAGAAGGCTAGAACAAGCTAAGAGGGAAGTGCCAACTCTTTGCTTTAGGATGAAGAATAAGTGTGCACAAGTGGGTTTTACATAGATTTTCAAGAGCACAAGGGGGGCCACAGTTTGAGCATCTTAGATTAGAGTTTCCACAAGTTGAGCAACATTCCATACACACAAGTGATGGCTTGCATTGGAATGGGCAAGTGTGCTCATGGGACCACTAAAGCTTTCTAATCTTATGTGAGCATATATTGGATTCTTTCCTTGTTTTCTTAATTAATTGAGAGAATAATTTTAGACTTGGAATCTATTCTAATTCAATTGGGACATCCCATATAAGATCTAGTTTGGGACTTAACAACTTTCTTAGACAACTCTTTACTTGGCCATCACACAACTCTTTTTCTTGGACGTCCAGCATGGGAAGTACACAATTAGACATGAGGGGACACATGATCATGTCCATAGGAATCCTAGGAAACTCCCTTAATTAGCTCATATCCAAAGGTTGCGCTCCATATGAGAGAATCACCTAGTTTTGGTGGTAAAATGGGAGAAAGAAACTTTCCTTCTTGGTTTCTTGTGTGCGTACGAGGACGACCAGGGTTTGTGTGTCTCTTGTTCACATTTTAGACACTTTTAATTAGGTTTCTTCACACGTGTGCACACTCATACACACACACATGGGCCGATTTTGCATAATAGGGCATGAGTGTACATGATCAAAGTGTTCTAGTTGATCAGTTCATGTCATCTCATGTCATTCATTTTGGATTCCTAAGGGTCACTAAATGAGGATTTTGGACATGCAAAATTTGCTCCTAAAATGGACTCAATTTCATATCTCACCCAAATTTCATCCAATTGACTTTGAAATTCTCATTTCAATGAGTATATGATTTCAGGGAATTACACGCCCTTGGTCTGCCCATGTTTCTAAGGTTCTATCCCACCACTCTTGCGTTTCTTGTAAGTCCCTTGATCTTTTTCATTTGCGAGCCTCTTGTTCTTCCCCCACAACCTTTATTCTAGGTTGAGCTCTTGTTTCAGTGTTAGAGCCTATAATACCTGGTAATTTGGTATTGAATAATATGAAACAATTCAGTTTCATTTGATTGAATTTGGTGAGATATGAAAACGAGTCTATTTCAAGGATAAATTTAGCAGGTCCAAAACTCCATTTTAGTTAATCTTAGGACCTCAGAACGACCTAAAATGACATGAGATGACATAAATTGATCAACTAGACAACATATCCAAAAATTAGCTCAATTGGCCAAAATCAGGGTTTCATTTGCCTAATACCCTTTTAGTGGAGTCTAAATTAGGAAAGTAAATGAAATGAGCATCACCCTAGCCAAATGATAGTTTGGAAATGTGCATCATTTTAATATGAGCACAAAAATATATAATAAAGTCTTTAATTCTTAGTAAATAATGAGATATAAGTTTTTATTAAATTCATGTGGACTCATAAATGCATGACCACCCCTAAACATGTGCAACCTACATGGGTGGAAAACAATGATCATGTACACATTCACCCTACCCAACATCAATGGAACATTTCCCTTATTTGGAATCACGTAGAATGATCCCATGTGCCATGAAAATAATCAAGTATACCACATCTATGAGAAACAATGAAGAATGATCTAATGTACACCACACTTTGATTATGTGCACCATGCCCTATTATGCTAAAAATTGGTCCATGTGTGTGTCTGTGTGCGCACACACATGTGAGCAGCCCTAATTTGAAGTGTCCAAATGATGAACCATGCCCACACACTAAACCCTAGCGGTCACACACAAAGAAGAAACCAAAAATCAAGAATAGGAAAGTTACCTGAACCTAAATATACACAAATCTTGGTGCTAGCTATGGGAAAGACCATCATAACCCTTACACCAAAAACCCTAGTTGTCCCCATGACTTATGTGCACAAACCTAGCCGATACCATGTGAGGAAACCCTAATTAAAGTTGCCAAAATTGTGGCCCTCCTCGTGTCTTGAAAAATCTATATAAACTACCCTTGTGCACACTTATTCTTCATCTCAAAGCAAAGAATATACACTTCCCTCTTAGCTTCATCTAATGTTCTTCTTTTCAACCCTTGTGTTCTTGAGTGATCATAAAGTATTCTTGAGTGCTTTGGTGCTTAATTGAGTGTTCTTGAGTTATCTTCAGAGTGCTAGATGTTGGAGTAAGGAACCTCTGCTAGATTTCTATCAAACTTGCAATTAAGGTGGAAGTGATTTTTAAAATATCATCTTTTCTTCTTTAGATTAATACCATGTTCATTGCATGTTTAATTTCAGCAATCATTCATGTTTTAATTTCAGAAATTTAATTTATGATTTCAATTTCAGTTTATTACATGAGTATGTTTTAAGCATTCGTGAATCCATGCCATGCCTAGTACTATGTCTAGGTTTATTTTAATGTTTGGTGCATGTTTTTGGGTGATTCATGCTTTGATTTTTACATTGTTTATAATTTGAAATTTATTTTTCCTATTTTATGATTTTTAAATATGAGATTAATTATGAGATGATGATGATTAATAACCATGTACCATCATAGTGAACATGTGGGTTACGATGGGTGTTCTTTACATGTGATAAGTTTATATGGGTGATGTCCCAAAATACTTGGAATATGGATTAGGCCCTAGGTCCAATGAAATTGGCTAAGAAATGCCTTGTTGACTTTAAGGAGGTATTTTATTAAGAACATCAAGGGCCTTGAAAACCCTTTTGGTCTAAGTCACAACTATACACAAAATGTTGTTGAAATGCCTAATGTATGCAAGTGTATGAATTATGAATGTGTTTTAAGTCTAAATTAGAAAATTGGTTGTTTGGAAAGGATCTACTAGGCTATGTAGTCACCCATCCTCTCTTATTTTTAGGAAATTGAACATGTATAAAGGCGTTGCAAATTGTGATAGTTTCTTTACTTTTAGGAAGTTTCTATATTTGAATGTAAGGGCATGTAGTTCAAGTTTTGAATATTCGGCTGTAATAGTTTCATTTTAAGATTGAGTTATAGACTCCACTTTATTTAAATTAATAAAGTTTATGAATTTCTTTTATCTCTTGTATTATTTTTTATTTGATTTGATTCCTAAAATTGAGTTAAGTACTTTTGAATTGCATTAAGACATAAGATAATTGAAATAGAATGTTAAGTGTGAGTTACTTGAAAAGTAATACCGGCCCAATTTGCCTATTGTTCTTGCAACATCCACTACCATTGAGCAATATTTAAAGTATATATTCAATCATTCAAGTTCAAAACATCATCACACATGCAAGACTTATTCAAATTAAAATAAAGAAGTAAAAGTTAGAAATCACTTCCACCTTAAATAAGTCTCTTCTACACACGTCTGAAATCCGTCAGAGTTCCGTTACTTCAAGGCTTCCAAACACTCAATAACTCTCAAGAACACTCAAGAACAATTCAAGATCACTCAAGAACTAAGGAGATTGCCAAGAAGAAGGCTAGAGAGAGTCAAGAAGGACTAGTATGCTCTTGATTTGGGATGAAAACAATGAGAGCACTAGGGGTCCTTTATATAGAGTTTAAGATGGCATAGATTGGCAAGTTTTTGGTGCTCTCCTTGTAGGAAACTTGCCAATTATTCAAAATTTCGTGCCCCCCAAGCATAGGAAACTAGCAAGTGTATATGAATAATTTGTTGGAATTTAGAAACATTTTTTTCATATTTTTTTTGGATTTTTTTGGATTTTTAAGCTATTTTTCTCGGTTTAATCAGAGCATTAATCTGGACCGTTGATGATCCTTGATTGCATCAACGGTTCGCGATCATCCAGAAATCGTCTCGGTTTTGGACTGTTGGATTTCCTCGATCGCAGCACAGGATCAGGGCGCCTCAGATCTCGACTATTTGATGAGCTTTGATTGTAGCACGACCTTTCGCAATCAACGAAACTAGCATGGACTGTTGATCAACCTCGAGCGTAGCACTGAATCGCGATCGATCGAAAATGTTTCAAATCCAGACCATCAGATCGCCCTCGAGCGCAACACCGTTCGCGATTTAACAATGCAGCTTTGATCTTCGTCGTCGGATGAACCTCGAGTGTAGCACCAGATGATCATCCTACCGCGAGCACGAATCCTGGTCGTTGGATTGTCATCGATTGCAGTGTTCGGATCTCTATTCGCGATCAACGAAAATGATCTAGGCCGTTAGATCAGGCGAATTGATTCTGGGCCGTTAGATTTTGATGATCTGGTGCTCCTGAATGTTGGTTTGGCTTTGATTTCGTTCGTTGGATCGGACAGATTGATTTTGGGCCGTTGGATGCAGTTTCTAATTAGCAAAATTGCTTTTTAAGGTTGCTATTATCCGAAAATTGCTAATTATCTACTTTCTAATTGATGTAAACATGGATTTTTGTACGTCTTTCCATTTTATTAATTTTTTAATATTCTCTCCTTTTTATTTCTTTAATATTGAATTTATTAGATATTTTTTTCTATTTCTTTAATATTTTTAATGCTAATAATTAAATAATCTACATTTTTCATTTCTTCATTTTCATATAATTTTATTTACATATTCATTTCATTATTTATGTAATTATAAATTGATACTTATATGATAATATATTTATTTTAGATAAATATAAGCATACTACATTTTTATTCAGTTATATAAATTTTTCTATATACATATTCCTATAATATGTAGTATTTAACACATATATTATTCAAAAATAATCATAAATTCATACGAACACTGCCTTGTTATTACCAATTTTGTCTCACTATCACTACCACAGAAGCCTAGTCATCGCAACCAACCCATAATGAAGTTCTTTAAATTTTATAATTAATTCTACTTAATTGAAATTTTCATTTAAATATCAAATTAAGGATTCATTTGCACCCATAAATTTGCACCTAGAAAATGTCTTAAGATCTTCAAAGTTGATTCACTTTACGTATTTCATTTAATTTCATTAAACTTGTTTATCTTTAATTATTTGACAAAATTTTGGGTTATTACAATTGAATTACATGAAGACCATGAATATTAGTTGGGTTCTTTTTATTTAGAAAGTTTCTAATTTCAATGTAAAGGCATATAGCCCAAGTTTTGAATCTTCCACTGTAATAGTTTTTCTTTAAGATCAAATTATGTACTCAATTTTATTTAATTAATTGAGTTTATGAATTTCATTTGTTTCTTGTACTGTTGCCTTATTAAATTCTTAAATTTAAGTTATGTACTGTTAAATACAATCAAGGCATGAAATAATTGAAATAGAAAGTGATGCAAGTTGTGTCCTTGTAAATGTAACACTGGCCCGACCCGTCGTTTGGTTTAGTCCACTATCAAGAGAATGGTGGTCATGTCCAATGCTTAAAGATATGGGGCTTGGAGTGTTACAATTTGCTTTCCTTGTCTTGTGTGAGCACATCCATAGTTTAGGCAAGAAATCATACCTTAGCTCACATGCTTGGGACCACTTTCCTTGGGACGGAGCAAGCTTGAGTTTCCTTTATGTTTGGGAACATAAGAAATGTTTAGAATACTTGCACAGTCTAATTAGGACATCCATATAGAATTAGATTTTGTGCTCATAGCAAGTTGATCTCATTGTTTGGGTGTCAAGTTAAGAGAGCATGGAAACCTTTTCTTTTTGGCATCAAGGCATTGTGTGCAATCTAGGGTTCATGGTTTGGATTATTTCCAAGGCTAGTGTGTCTTCTTTGGATGTCAAGATTAGGGTAAATATGGAAAGTTTCCTCTATTAAGTGTATGCCCCATGCAAGGTTAAAGTGGACAATTTGTATTAACCTAATTTTGGTGTCATTGTTAGCACAAAGAAACTTTCCATTTCTAATTTTGTTTCATCTTTGTTTGCTAGTCAAGTCTAGGAAACTTTTCTATATCTCTATAAATCAACCACCCTTCACCAAACTTCTATTCTTGATTCTTTCCCTAGTGATGCGCCAAGTTGGGATCTCACTCACATTAGCAACTTCTAGTGCCACACATGATCATCCTTAGTTTCCAATGTGGATTTGCTCAGAAAGAGCTAGGGTTTTGGGACGTTTTTGTTAGCATATAGTCTGGGTGCACAATATCATTAGTTGTGTGTGCATGAGATCATTCTTTTAGGGTTTCTAAACTAGCTGGATGATTTAGTTTTGTATATAAGGTATGGTGTACATGATCATGGCATTATCACTCATGTAGCTTGCACATGCTTAGGGTGGTCACACATTTTTGGGTCCACATGAATTTAATAAAAATTCATATCTCTCATTTGGCTAAGAGTTTTGTCCCTTAGTGCATATTTGTTGGTTCACACGATATCAATAAAAATTCATAACTTCTATTTGGCTAAGGTTCTCTCTATTTTCTTTCCTAATTTAGATCCCACTGAAGTATATTAGGTAAATGAACCCTTACTTAGACAAATAATATGAATTTTGGATGCCTAGATCAGTTGGGTGATTTATTTCACTTCATTTCATTTCTATTTCTCAATTTTCACTTCCCTGAGGGGTTTTTAAGCAATTAACTGATTAATTGATCCTTGAAATGAATTGGCCTCATTTATCCTTGTAATTTAACCATTTCATTTCATTTCATACACATTTTTCAGGGTATTACATCACTCCTCCCAATGAATTATGTGTGAGGGATCGGGTTCGTACTTCCTCAGCATCGACACATGGAATACATTATGTATTGAGGACATTCAATTTGATAGGTCCAACTTATAGGTGCATTCTCTGATTCTTCTAAATATTTCAACAAACTGATAAATCTGGGCGATAGCTTCCCTTTATATTCAAACATCTTAATTCCTTTCTAAGGGCTTATCCTCCAGAACACTCAATCACCTGCTTGAAATTCAAGGGGTCTCCTCCTCTTGTTTGCATAACTATTTTGTCTACTCTACGTTGTGGCCAACCCCTTTTGTATCCTTTTGACTTGATTATTCGTCTCTTCCACCAAGTCTGGCCTAGTAAGTATGTGCTCTTCATGTTCAACCCAATAGGTAGGTGATCTACAAGGCCTCCTATAGAGAGCTTCATATGGTGCCATCAGTATACTTGCCTGATAACTATTATATAAGCAAACCCTGCCAAGTGTACATACTTATTCCAATTTCCCTTGAAATCAAGGACACAAGACCTTAACATGTCATCTAGTGTTTGAAAGACTCTCGTAGACTATCCATTAGTTTTAGGATGGAAAGTGGTCCTCATGGTGAGTCTAGTACCCAACTTCTTTTGTAAAGTTTGCCAAAATTGTGATATGAATCGAGAGTATCCGTCAAACACTATGGCCTTAGGTACACTGTGAAGCCTTATTATCTCCTTTACATAAAGTTCTCCCAACTTATTAACTTGGTTTATGGATCTAAATAACAGAAAATCAGCTACTTTAGTAAGACAATCCACAATCACCCGCATAGTATCTTCTCCTTTCTAGTTCCAAGGTAATCCGCTGACAAAGTCTATAACGATATTAACCCACCTCCATTCAAGGACAGGGAGTGGTTGTAACATCCTAGAGGGCTTTCAGTGTTCTACCTTCACCTACTAGCAGGTTAATTACTTGGAGACATACTGAGCCACATCTTTCTTCATTCCTTGCCATCAATAGGTCTTTCTGAGGTTTTGATACATCTTGTCGCTGCCTGGATGCATCGTGTACTTAGTCAGATGGGCTTCATCTAGCATGGATTACTTACATTGTCCATTCCGAGGCACAAAAATTCTATTTTCAAGTTTTAGGGTATTTTCATGTAATACCCTAAAAACTTTGTACTTGATGAAATGAAATTCAAGATCAATTTAGTGAAATTGGATACAAAATGAAGCTGGGCTCATTTCGAGGCTAAATTCGGCAGGTTTTCAAAAGTTTCATTTTGTGACCCTTAGGGACCCAAAACAACTGGAAACAAAGTAAGGTGTCATAAACTATCTAATTTGACAACATATCCAAAAATTAGAACAATTGGTCAATATTAGACTTTTCGTTTGCCAAACGCCTTTCAGGGGGTCCAAATTAGAAAGACTTAGTATTTAAGGTACTTTGGGGAATCAAAATAAACCAAAATGAAACGAGATGACATGAACTAACAAAATAAACAACATTGCCAAAACTCAGGATAATTGACCAAGATTTGAATTTTCATTTCATAGTGCCTTCAGCGGGTTCTAAATAAGAAAAGTAAATGAAAATCAATTTGGCCAAACATATATTGAAATTTTTAATTTTTTCCATGTGATTCCAAAAATATAGGTTATAAATTACAATTCCTTGTACATAAGGATATATTAATTTTTATTTTATTTTTGTGAACTCATAAAGTCATGGCCACCCTAGCCATATGCAAGTCACGTGGGTGGAACACTTTGATCATGTGTACACTCACCCTTCCCAAAGCTCCATGGAATGTTTCATTTATTTGAATCCATGAAAAATGATCCCATGTGCCATACAAATGATTTAGTACACCATACTTATGAGAAGTTTCCCCATGGTTAGAAACCAAGACAAGTGATCCCATTACCAAGATAAATGATCAAGTATACCCATGCACCCTAAAAACATCTACATCATGTGTGTGTGCTCTACATGTGCCAAATTCCAAATTAAGAGAGTTTCTTAGGATTCCTAAGACCTTGATCATGTATCCCTCAAGTATGATCATGTACTCACCAGCCACCTTTGCACAAGGAAACAATTCCCTAATGAAAAAGGCCAAAATTAAAAGTGTTTTGATGCATATTTGTGTGATGACCAAGAAAGAAACAAGCAAAGGAAAGTTGCCATGTGCCCAAATCTAATTCTATATGGACGGCCCAACTGAATTAGAACATAATCTAGACCCATTTTGTGTTCACACTTGGTTAGGAAACAAAATTGTGCTCATATCTTTGGAATAAGAATCCTAGTGGGCCCACTTGCCCAAACCATAAGCACACTTGCCCAAACTATGCAAAAATATCCTAGATGTGTATGCAAAGGTTCTCTTGTTATGTATCCCAAAAAGTCCCCCCTTGTGCTCTTGGAGATCTATATAAACCCCCCTAATTGCTCGCATTCTTGTCATCCCAAAGCAAGAGTTGAAATCCTCCTCTTTGCTTGTTCTAGCCTTCTTCTTAGCAATACCTTCTCAACTTCTTTGTTCTTGCTTTCAATTTCAATGAGAAGTTAGGATTTATAGTTTTCTTTTCTTGTACTTGAAGTTCAGAAAGTGATAGATAAGGGCAACCTCTACTGGATTTAATAAGAAACTCGGATTGAGGTGTGTAACACCCCAACCCCCATATCTTTAAGCATTGGACACGGCCACCATTCTCTTGACGGTGGACTAAACCAAACGGCGGGCCATGCCAGTGTTACTTTACAAGTGACGCACACTTGACTTTCTTTCTATTTCAATTATTTCATGCCTTGATTGTATTTAACAGTACATAGCTTAAATTCAAAATTTTGGTAAGGCAATAATAAAAGAAATAACTGAAATTAATAAACTCAGTTAATTAAATAAAATTGAGTACATAATTTGATTTAAAAAAATAATTACAGCGGAAGTCTTAAAACTTGGGCAACATGTCCTTTTGAATCTTATGGTATTCTTAGCAACAAACTTGAAGTAAGTATGCTTGTCCTATTCAATTTCCTCTTTTAAGCTTGTGAGTCATTTGTCTTGTCTTTTGTTTATCCCTGATTTGATGCAACGGGTCCGATGGCAGGACTTGCTATAGAGATAAGCTTGTCTTTCATTTAAGGTCATACCTAGCCCTAAGTTCTCAATCTATCTGAGGGTAAAAGTTTCATTGTCACTTCCTGCCACACGGCAAGTTCTAGGATTACTACTCGCACTTTCTATTCCCATACTTTCCATTTTTGGATATTCAAAATGTAATGACAAGAGTTCTTAAGGAAAAAAATTCATTCATAGAGGTAATTGGTACAAAACCTTATTTCAACTTAAAATTCATAAATGCTAACATATAGCAATCTAAAAGTCTCCCTTTGTCTGCACACATAGCACAACCCTTGTATCTTAGCCTGCTTCGTTTGTTCCTTTTTAGTTTGGTGAGTTTGTTTCTGTTTCTTGCTTTCCTTTGCCGTCTTTTTATCACTTTGTGGTTTCTTGCTTTTATTCCTTATGGATCGTTTGAAATGGATATCATTTTTGATTGAATTAATCTCAATTGTCGTTCCTTTGGGCATGGTTAGTCTTAGAGGAATGACTAGCTCATTGATTCCCAATCTTAGTTCATTTTGAACCTCAAACTGTGATTGTAGAGTCCTCATCACTTGCTCGACCACCTGTCGAGTGATTTCTGCCATTATTTCCGGTGATAGGACGAAAGCTGCTACCACATCTACACCTTGGTTACTCTGATCAAGTGTATTGGTGCTTCTTGGATTCCTTGCATTATCTACAAGCCAAAACCACTTTAGTATCCCACAAGGTATCATAGATTTTTCAATTAGGACATTCATCTAGGGTACTCTCCCATCTTTTCTTATCCTTGGGATACTAAATGCTTTTCCGGACTTGAGAAATGGTCATCTTTTCTATATCATGTGTTGTATCCGTTTCCTCAAGTTTCGTTCTATTTGTGCTACCATGTAATACCCTAGAATTTTGTCAAATAATTTAAAATAAATAAAATAAGTCAAATAAATTAATTTCAAAGATTTTAAGAAATTTTGGGTGCAAATGCTGGGTCGACACATGAAAAATAAAATAAATTAGAGATATAGTGGAAATTAAACAAATAAAACCTTAATTTGATAATTAAATAAAAAATTAAGGTTTAGTAAAATAAATGAATAAAAATAAAGTATAAATACACATATAGGTTAATATGGGTATGA
>JAJIYU010007222.1:0-19587 GCA_030144865.1 Tinospora cordifolia | reverse complement strand
CTAATTTATTTTATTTTTCATGTGCCAACCCACCATTTGCACCCAAAATTAATTTATTTGACTTATTTTATTTATTTTAAATTATTTGACAAAATTCTGGGGTATTACAAACAGAAATCAGAAGTTTCTTAGGCTTGGTAGGCTACTACATAAGGTTCACTAAGGACTTCTCCAAGTTGGCAGAACCTATGACTAAGTTGACCAGAAAAGGAGTTAAGTTCCAGTGGGATGAGAAATGTGAACGGTTATTCCAAGAACTAAAGAAAAGATTGACTACGGCTCCTGTTCTAGTCACCCCAACTCCTGGTGTTACTTACACACTCTATACTGATGCTTCGCTGAGTGGACTTGGAGCAGTGTTGATGTAGGAAAGACAAGTCTTCGCTTATGCTTCGCGACAACTAAAGGTCCATGAGAAGAATTACGCTACTCACGACTTATAATTAGCAGCCATTGTGTTTGCCCTGAAGATTTGGAGACACTACCTTTTATGGTGAGAAATTTGATTTGTTTTCATATCACAAGAGCTTGAAGTACATCTACACCCAAAAAGAGTTGAACATCAGGCAACGGAGATGGATGGAGTTCTTGAAAGACTAATTTTCAACTATACTACCATTTGGGGAAGGCCAATGTAATGGTTGATGCCTTCAGTAGGATGTTCAACAAACAGGAGGAAGAGAAAGGCCAGATGTACCAGTTGATCGAAGATTTTAGGTTGGGTGTAAACCTTAACGAAAAAAAACATATCTTTACAATATGTCTTACCAACCGAACCTATTACATCAGATTAGGGATGAACAGAGACAAAGCATGTGGCTTGCTCAACTAATTGAATGAGTCACGCAAGGAAAGCATATTGACTTCAGGATGGATGCTGAAAACATCCTAAGGCTCATAGAAAGGATATGTGTACCTCAGTAGGGACAAAGCAAGCAAATTATACTTGATGAAGCTCATCAGACTAAGTATAGCATGCACCCAGGCGGGGATAAGTGTACTAGAACCTCAGGAAAACCTATTGGTGGAGAGGAATGAAGAAGGACGTAGCTAAGCATGTCTCTAAGTGCTTAACATGTCAACAAGTGAAAACAAAACATCGAAAACCCTCTGGAATGTTACAACCACTCCCTATCCCTGAATGGAAGTGGGATAACATTGCCTTGGACTTCGTCAGTGGTTTACCCAGAAACCAAAAAGGAGAAGACATTGTTTGGGTGATTGTGGATCGTCTCACAAAAGTGGCTCACTTCTTGCCAATTAGATCCACAGACCAAGTCAGTAAGCTGGGACAAATCTATGTAAAAGAAATCGTCAAGCTTCATGGTGTGCCCATGACTATCGTGTTTGATAGAGACACTCGCTTTACTTCACAGTTTTGGCAGAGTCTACAGAAGGAAATGGGTACTAAACTCACCATGAGTACAACATTTCACCCTCAAATGGATGGTCAGTCTGAGAGAGTTATCTAGATTTTGGAAGATATATAGAGGTCTTAAATTTTAGACTTCAAGGGGAATTGGAGCAAGTAATTACACTTGGTGGAGTTTGCCTATAACAACAATTATTAGGCAAGCATAAAAATGGTTCATTCGAGGCTCTTATGGAAGACCCTACAGATCACCTACACGTTGGGCTGAACTTGAAGATCAAGTATTAAGTAGGCTAGACATGGTGGAAGAAACAAGTAACCAAGTCAAGTTAATACAAAAGAGACTGACTACTGCACAGAGTCGTCAAAAGAGCTATGCTGACAAAAGGAGAAGACCATTAGAGTTGCAAGTTGGGGACAAAGTATTTCTGAGGATCAGTCCTTAGAAGAGTATCAAAAGGTTTGGATTCAATGGGAAGTTATCTCCAAGAATTGTCGGACCCTTTGAAATACTTAGAAGAATTGGGGAATGCACTTATGAGTTAGACCTACCAAACCGGATGGCTTCAGCACATAACATATTCCATGTATCCATGTTGAGGAAATACGAGCCTAACCCCTCTCACATCATTCACTGGGAGGAAGTGAATATTCAAGATGATGCTACCTACGAGGAAACAATAATCAGAATCCTTAACCACAAGGTACAAAATCTAAGAACAAAGGATATCCTATTAGTGAAGGTACCGTGGAAACATCATGGGGTAGAAGAAGCCACGTGGGAACTCGAAAGCCAAATGAAGACCATGTACCCGCATCTATTCACAAGGAACACCGAATTATGTACAAATTTCAAGGATGAAATTTTTCTGAGGAGGGTAGGTTGTAACATCTCAAAAATTCGTATGAAATTTGAAAATTTATTTAGAGAATTATGCGCAATTGACAGATGAAAAATTTGGTAAGTCCTAGTTTAGCCAAATAAGGAATAAAATCAATTTACTGGATTTTTAAAAGAAAATATTTGAATATAATGTATATCATAGGATATCATAGCCAAAAATCCAAGGATATGTGCAATTTTTTATGAAAACAAGATTAGAAAGTTAATTTGGATTAAGGTTTGGCAAAAATCCAAAAATAGAACATGAAATTCGGCTGAAAATCATATAAATATAACTCAAAACGCATTCAACAGCTGCAAACTGTGGATCTGAATCCAATCTCACGATCCGATGACCGTAAGATGATCTGCACCAACTCCCGAGCGCACAAGATAACGAAGATCAAACGGAAGAAGATGGTCAAGGATGATCGAACGACTGCGATCAAAGCCGCAAAATCCAGATTCTGAAGTCGCACAATGCGACTCCGCGCATGCCAATCTTGACCCTCCAATCTAATTCTTGTGCGTGTCTCAAGGACGATCCGATGCGCTAGAGAAAAATGCAAAAAAATCGACGAAAAATTCACCGAAAATTATCGAAAAATCGAGATAAATACCAAAATTTAATTTTTAAATTCTGAAAAAAATCGAAAATACTTATTTTCCTCTTATAATTAGGAAATATGAAATTCTAGAGAATTTAAGTGTTTTACTCCAAGAAAAACTCAAAAGTTTCTATTTTTTCCCCTTCGAAAATCTATGTAAACCTTCTTAGGCTCTCACTTCCCTCATTCCAAACAATATCAACTGCAATGGTTCTTAAACATTATTTTCATTATATGCAATGTAATAAAACTCTAGAGCCATCCAAAGTCACCTTTCAAGGCGAACGAGAGAAAGAATGAACGGAACCAAGGTATAATGTTGTTCTTTCATGAATATTACGTGTTTTAGATCTACGATACTATGCAGTAAAGTCTTATGCATATGAAAATAATGAACCAATGCACGAAGGTGTAGTAAGAAAATGGTAGTGCGCTAAATTTATGTGTACTAACATCCAGGAGATCATGTATTCTAGGTGTGCGCATGAAAAATGAACTACGATAACCAAGACATGACCCGACATATCTTGGTTTGTTTTTCATGCGCACACGAAGAATACATGAGAGTGAACTATGCCCAAAATGTAACTGATATGATCTTTATGCACACCATATTCCATATACAATAGAGACACTCTGAAGTACAAATTAAGGCATCTAATTATGATATTAGATCACTAAAGGTTGAAGATTTCGTGACGACTAGAATAACAAAGCAAAGATTTACAACGAAGTGAGCAAAAAATAGGTGGATACCATTACCTTGCTCCCTAGCCTTATTTGAGTTTTAAATGCTAAACATGATGTAACAACCCACTGCCACCGGGACCCACGCCCACGTCATGGCACGTCATGGCTTGTCATAGCATTGTTACTCACAAGGTATTGTCCCCGCCCCCAAGGGTTTTCTTTCGCCTCCATGGAGATTCGAACCCAAGACCTGGGGCTCAAGTACTTAATTCTTTCATCACAGAGTCCGAAGCGGAATCATCACAGATGAGGATCATGCAAAAACATCGACAGAATATTATTATAATGATGAACACAATAACAAGGACTATTACAAGCCAGAGGGGTAACACACCAAATAACTTAGAGAGATGAGACATTACACACTTGAAAATTCAAATACATAGAAGATAGGTCCTCACACAAAGGAAAACTCAAAGAGAAACACAAACACTAGAACACTCTTAGAACACACTACTAGAGAACTCAACTCCACTCTTTGATGATCTCTTTGCAGAGAATGGATGCCTTATATAGACCTTGTCAAGATAAGGAATCCAATGTAGCTCATGCATGGCCAGGCTGGCTTCACGTGATGGTGCTGTTGGAGGAGCATCAATCTTTTGGTAAAGTAGCACGACAGAGTCATCATGGACCAAAATAATTGAGCACATTGTCAAAGAATCTTGGACCACTTTTACGAAAGAGTATAATAATAGAGCATGCTGGCGGGGACCCTTGGACCACTTTTATAAAAGAGCGCAATAATAGAGTGAGCATGTGCTTTAGAAAAGGAAAAGGACAAGTGTGTCTGAGCATGCTTGTCATATCAGCTGAGTGGTCTTATCATCTGAGTGGTCTAATCTTCTTCTGAGGATGATGAGCTGGTAAGTGCGGCTCGATGGACGTCTTCATTTAGCCAGTGTGGGGCTGTCGTGGCTCGATTAACATCTTCAAGGTGAGTGGGATTTTCAACAAGATAGTCATCCAGTAAGGTTTGCAAAATATCCCAAAGATGGTTTTCGGGCTCACTAAGGCCTGCACGCCCATATAAAAGTCCAGAGTGATATGGTGGTGTGGGCCTGGGCAAGTTTGTGGTTCCTGTAGTTTTATTCCATCGGATCATATCCTGTTGGAAATACTGAAGCTGATGGAAACTGGGCCAAAATGGTGGATCAACTCCATAAGAAAATCATGCCGTCGGCCTGGTCATAATCCTGGATAAGAATGTCGAGTATGGGTGTTGAAGACTAATATCCTCTAATATCCACGAAGGATTTGATAAGAACATTCTTCTTCAACTGCTGCAATAGGGTCATCACCAATACTAGTATACCTTTGCGGAGAGGCCAGTGGTGCAGAAAATGCAATGGTGAGAAACCTTTGAGGCCATCCTACAAGCTGAGCCACCCATTGATCATGAGTTGCAAACTTTAACAGGAAATAGTAAAACCTGGTAGCATCAGGCTCATGCTCTTGGTGAGGGGGCCGTTGCTGAAAGAGATAAGCATATAAGAGATGCTTATCGAGGGAAAAGCCAATCCACCAAGACCGCAAGAGGTGCATTAAAAAATAGTAGGCTTCTTTAGGGAAGTAGTAAAAACTAATAATACAGAAAGGAAATAAGTAAGGTTTGACAGGATGAGGAACATGGCCAAAAAACATGCCATGTTTGTGGGTCAGAACCTTAAGGAGGGCATCAATAACATGTTGATCTGGAATTTTCCAATAAATGATTTCCCTAAGTTCAACCGATAATGTAGAGATAGCAGCCATAATGTCGGGAGGGACGTGTGCACCATCAGATGGATTTGGGTTATACGAAGAAGATCCAATTACGCCGATGAAAGAAGAGTGATGGTGCCTGGATAAGAAATCAGCTAAGACATTAGTTTTCCCAGAGATATGCTTAACTGAAAAATTAAACTGACAGAACCAGTTGGCCCAGCGAAGGAGCTGTGGATTCGATATTGTTCTCTATTTAAAATTTATCATCTTAGGAAAACTAGACATGTCCATCTCAATGAGGAAAGAATGTCCAACAAAATGGAATTGAAATTTTTCAATGCCTCTTTTGACTGCTAAAATTTCCTTGAAGGTGGAGTGATAGTGCAATTCCAAAGGTTTGAAGACACCACTTTTATATCCACAGATAGAGCGTGTGTTATCGGGGGATTCTTCCAGGAAGACTGCACCCCAGTACTCATCACTAGCATCAGTTTGGAGAATCCGACGACCACTGCCAGGTATCTGCAACGATGGTAATGTCTGGGTTTTGAGCTTGAGAGTCTGGACTGCCTTAGTCTGTTCTTCTGTCCAGGGTGGAGGAGATTTTTTCAAAAGCATAGAGAGCTTACTCGTGTATTGAGAAAGATCCTTGATGAAAAGGCCCATATAATTGACAAGCCCTAAGAATTGTTGGATGGTCACCTTGTCTGGTAGAACATCTGGGAAGTCCAGGAGGTTGTTTGAGATATGGGGCTACAAAGTAAGTCGTCCTGCTGAGATTTCCATTCCAAGGAAATCAATAGAGGCCTGGAATAACTGCATCTTTTTTTCTGAAAGCATGAGGCCAACAGAAAGACAAATTACCTGGAACTTCTGCACAAGATCAATATGTGATGATATGTCTTTAGAAAAAAGAAGTATATCATCTATATATATCAATGCCTGGTGCTGTATTGCTGAGAAGATTTTGGTTATGGCTCATTGGAAGATAGAGGGAGCAGAGTCCAAACGGCATGACTGTCCATTGATAATGGTGTCCAGGAATTACAAAAGCAGTCTTTGGCCTATCATCTGGATCGATCCAAAGCTGCTAGAATCCAGATTTGCAATCAAATTTTGAAAATACCTTGGCATCAGAAAGGTGCTGAAAGAGGATCTCGGGTCGAGGAAGTGGAAACTTATCATCTTTAAGAAAAACGTTAAGAGGCTGGTAATTGATAACCAACCGGAGCTTTCCACGAACTTGTTCAGACCGCTTATTGACATAAAATGCTTCGCATGCCCAAGGTGATGTAGTTGGTTCAATTAAACCTTTTTCTTTCAACTGGTTAAGTTCCTGCACAGCAAGAGTAAGTTGGGAAGGAGGCATACCAGGATGAGATGCCTTGGTAGGATTTATATCTTCATTAAGCTTAAAAGGAAGCTTAATAAAATAATCCTTGTTCGTCCATAGTGGATGATTGCACTTGGAGAGGAAAGTCGTGTGGCTTTCTGCACAACATTTCTGAACTAAAGAAGTCTTCAAGTCTTGAATCTTTGAAGAGTATTCTGCAAATTGAGTTCCTTCAGAAATTGTAGAAATCCATGGGACAAAAGCAGAATCTGTCTTGAGTCCTCGTGGAGTCCAAGTGAGATGTTTGATCTTCTGTAAGATGTCATAACCAATGATGAATGGTTTAGACAATCCTGGTGCGCCAAGGATTCAATGCTTGAATGTCAGCAATGGGTGAAGTTTAATCTTTACTGGCTTGCTGATAAGAGTAACAACCAATGGATTTGATCCAGCAGTATTAAATGTTTGACGGTGGGGTTTCCACCATTCAGTAGGCAACAAAGAGGGATCCATGAGTGTTGCTGCAGCACCTATATCAAGCAAAGCGGTTAGTGTGATAGGATGATGATATGGAGAGAGATAAACCTGTACTTTTGCATGAGGCAGGTTGGAAATGCCATTGACTGAGGGGGAGGAAGAATGTAGAACAAAAGCTTCGGTTGCTGAGATAGCCATGAGGGCTTCAGAAGAGAATTCATCTTGGATTTCAAATATAGATTCAATGTCAGAAGCTTCTGTATCCGTTAATGCTGTAATCTTTTCAAGAAGGGCTGCATGATTCTTCGTCTTCTTTGGACAATTCTTGGCAAAATGACCCTTTTTCTTGTAGATAAAACAACGGGAGTAAGCCGTTTTACCACGGAAAGGTTTCCGTTGTAAAAACTTCCATTTCTTGCGAGATGGAGACTTCTTTTGTTCCTTATGACGGGATTGTCTAGGAACTTTGGAAGATTTCGGGAAGACAGACTTTTGTTTGTAGGAGCAAGGTTCAAAAGCATGGCATTTAGGAACAGCTTCTTGACAAGCACTACTGAAAGCTTTGCTCAGGTGGTGAGCACGTTGGATAATCTCAAACTAGGCACAAAGACCTTGATGACCATTTTTTATGTATGAGAATAATTGTCCTAGAGTGCTGTCTTGAATGGTATTTTTGTGTGTGGCCATGTATTCTTGTGCTCTTTTGACAACAGGGCTCTGGTAGGAGAGGAGGAAAATTGTCTTAAGATTGACATCATCTACTCCTTTGATTAGATAGAACCATTTGGACATCTGCTCATAATGTCTCTGCATAGTCTTGAGACGAAAAGAGCAACATTTTGTAGCCAAATATTTTTCTCTTGCTACTTCAACATGATGTTCCCATGGACCGACAAATGCTTCAAAAATTGTCGAGAGAAAGTTAGAGACAGTCTGTTGTAGCAATGCAGTTTGCTTATAGGGCTATTGAACATTCCACCAATCTCTGAGACTACCAGAAAATCGGGTGAGGAGCTTTTCAATAATAATTGGATCAGTTGCTCCATTTTTAATAGCCTCGGCATGACACCATGAGAGCATATCATTGAAAAAATATGGTCAGTCCTCGTAGGGGAGAGAATCCAGGTTAAAAGTGTTAAAAGCACTGGATTTGGAACGTTTGCCCCGACGAGGAGGAAAATCAGATTCCAAATCATCCGCCTCATCAGGTGGATGTTCATGTAACGGTGCAGGACCATGAGGAGGCTCAATGGGTTCTGGTTTAGGTTGTGAAGTTTTTCCTGGTCCAGAATCTGTAGCAAGTATATCAAGGGAAGAGTCAGATTCGTCCGAAGAAGAATCAGGAGAGGTAAAAGAGGTAGATCCTGCAGATGAGGGTTCATCGGGGATTGGGTCTGCCATGGCAATTGTGGGTTGGTCATAACGACGGGCCACATACTCAAGAAAAGAACTCAAGGGATTTTCTAAGATGTCAGGTATTGGCTGAGGGTTCCAAGAAGCTTGGATCTCAGGTTCAAAGGAAGAGATTATCATTACTATTTTTTCTTTTCCTTTATCTCGCCGTTTTTGTGAGGATGGGGATGGAAATCGTGGGGAGAAATTGGGAAAAGGTTCAGGAGGAGATGGTGGTTCAAAAGGCGGTTGCTAGAATGGGGATTTAAAGGTTAAGCCACTACGTGGTCGGGGCCTTTTACTATGAAATTGGTAATCTAGAGGAAATAGGGATGGCATGGTAAAGGAGGGTGGTTTAAAAGGTGACAGGATAATGTGTGGAGTAAAAAAAGAATTCCTTGGTGGATCAGGTGGTGACTTTGTAAGGTCACGAAGTTGGTTTTTGAGAGACTCATGTTCCCTTTCTAGTGGGCCAAGGACAGCTTCAATCTGTGAATAATGGGTAATGGAATTGGCAAGTTTTAGCAGCTGATTATGCACTTGGTCAATTCGGGCTCTGAGAGAGGCGATTAGTTGATCATGTGCAGTTTGCTGGGTCAGTGTTTGCTGTTGTTTATAAAGGATGGACTGAAGGAGGTCATTTTGGTAGAGGGCATTGTTGGACTGCCAATTGAGCACTGCATCAGAATTACTAAGAGCTTGAAAAGGTGGTCCTTCAGGTGTCAAGAGGGCTTAACTTTGTACTGGAGAGGACAGCCAGTAAGTGGGTCTATAGACCGTTCCATGCCAGAGGGTGGAGGAGAAGCACTAGATTGTTCTGAGAGAACAAAACAACTCTCTTCAGGGGCAATTTCATCATAATCAGGGTAATAGTCTTCCTCATCATCGGACTTTCTGCTGTTTTGGTCATCAAAATCATCATCAGTAGAATAATCAGAAAGTAAGACATAGTATTGATACCTTCCTGATGAGGATTCAATAAAACCAACTGTCGGGTCACCAGAGTCGTATCTAGCGGCCAAGAGTTGTTGAGAGGTTTTGCGACGCGGCTTCTCAATATCATACTTAACTTCAAATGCATCTTCTTCGCAATCAGAACAATTGCATGTATCACACCAGTGATATGCAACAGCAGGAGGTTCTATGATATCAACAAAACTAATGCCTGCAGAAGATGCTCGGGACTACACCAAAGGAGGTGTTGGAAAAGTAGTCTCGACAAGTCCGTCTTGGCGTCTATTATGGACAACTTGGGTAGACTGGCGGACTTCATTTGCTTGGAATCGAGCTTCATAACTTGTAAGCTATCTTTGTGAGAACAACTGTTTGAGTCTGCTAGGAGGGATTGTTCTCGGAAGGAAGGTGTGTGAGATAGCACCTTGAGAACTGATGTCAAACATAAGGCCATCAAGAGAAGAACCTTTATAAGGAACATCTATCGCGTGATTTTGAACGCGATATGCAACCTGGTAATGGATGGTTGCCGCCAAAGTAGTTTGGATCTGTGGAGCGCCAGTTAGTTGAGCTTGGAGGGTAAGGGTGGTGAAAGCATGTGGGTCTTTCAAAGACACATTGAAATTTGGGTAAAAGGTAACGAACACAGTGCCAGAATTGAGAGTGGTTTGGATAGTACCAATTACCGCATCAGAATAACAAATCATGCGCGAATCAAGAAGAGTTATTCGGGAAATAGCTTCTGTAGCTTTTCTTCGATGGAAAGTGATGGACATTTTTACTGCACCATAGTGCAGATGAGTGTAACCATCCTTGCGCCATTGGGGCAAAAGAGGTTGATAAAGCAACAGGGAAGAAATGTTCGGCTTGATCGGCAGGGATTTGGTGTTCATTAAAATTTGAGATCTGGACATACTCTTTGACTGGACTTTGAGGTGTGTGTCTGTTGAACAGTTTTTTGACTTTCTTATGAAAAGAAGTAGAAGGAAGTGTGTAAACACTCTGGGGTAGGATGGGAACAAGTTTTGTGAGTGGGATAGTTCCACTAGAATCAGGCAAGTATTCGACTTCATACAACCCATCAATCTTGGCTGAAGTACAAGAGGTTTCAAGGGAAGAAGTATTTCCCTCAAACGCCTTCCTCGGCTAACACGGCTGGTTCACAATGACTAAACAGCTTTGCTGGTAGGGTGGATAAAAATGAAAACCAGGAAACAGTAATACTGGTTTTCAGACAGGACTTACTTAAAAAGATTAAGTGTCGTCAATCTTACTGGTCCGAGTATCCTGGGGATAATGGGCCACAAGAGGAAGAGCCAGGTGATGAGGTATAGTATGAAGTGGAAGTAGCCAGAGAAACAGTAAGTACTGATTGACACCGGATATCCCAGAAGTAAAAGAGTTCTACGTCAGAGATGTTACAAAAAAACTTGTGTACAGTAGACAAAAGTCCAGAAACACAGACTACAGGGACAAGAATCGTTATGTCCAATAGCACTAAACATAACGCATGGCTCTGATACCAATGCATTTTCAAAATTTGATTGCAAATCTGGATTCTGGCAGTTTGGGATCGATCCAGATGATAGGCCAAAGACTGCTTTTGTAATTCCTGGACACCACTATCAATAGACAGTCATGTCGTTTGGACTCAAAACTACTCCCTCTATCTTCCAACGAGCCATGACCAAAATCTTCTCAGCAATACAGCACCAGGCATTGATATATATAGATGATATACTTCTTTTTTCTAAAGACATATCATCACATATTGATCTTGTGCAAAAGTTCCAGGAAATTTGCCTTTCTGTTGGCCTCATGTTTTCAGAAAAAAAGATGCAGTTATTCTAGGCCTCTATTGATTTCCTTGGAATGGAAATCTCAGCAGGACGGCTTACTTTGCAGCCCCATATCTCAAACAAGCTCCTGGACTTCCCAGATGTTATACTAGACAAGGTGACCATCCAACAGTTCTTAGGGCTTGTCAATTATATGGGCCTTTTCATCAAGGATCTTTCTCAATACACGAGTAAGCTCTCTATGGTTTTGAAAAAGTCTCCTCCACCCTGGACAGAAGAACAGACTAAGGCAGTCCAGACTCTCAAGCTCAAAGCCCAGACATTACCACCGTTGTAGATACCTGGCAGTGGTCGTCGGATTCTCCAAACTGATGCTAGTGATGAGTACTGGGGTGTAGTCCTCCTGGAAGAATCCCCCGATAACACACGCTCTATCTGTGGATATAAAAGTGGTGTCTTCAAACCTTCGGAACTGCACTATCACTCCACCTTCAAGGAAATTTTAGCAGTGGATGATGAAAGAATTAAGTACTTGAGCCCCAGGTCTTGGGTTTGAATCTCCACGGAGGCGAAAGAAAACCCTTGGGGGCGGGGACAATACCTTGTGAGTAACAATGCCATGACGAGCCATGACGTGCCATTACATGGGCATGGTTCCCGGTGGCGGTGGCGGTGGGTTGTTATAATAAAAAAAGCACCTTTTATTGTCTCACCCCACCGGGCCCACTCGTCCCACCGGACCTACGCCGCGTGGAGGCCACATGGTGCACCACGTGGTGGCTGTGACTCACTAGGTACTGTCTCCTCCCCTAGGGGTTTTCCTTCGCCTCAGCAGAGATTCAAACCTAAGACCTAGGGCTTAAGTACCTAGTTTATTCTTCATCTGCTACCTTTGTAACACCCCAACCCTCGTCTCTTTAAGCATTAGACACGGCCACCATTCTCTTGACGGTGGGCTAAACCAAACGGCGGGACAGGCCGGTGTTACTTTATAAGTGACACACACTTGACTTTCTATTTCAATTATTTCATGCCTTGATTGTATTTAATAGAACATAACTTAAATTTAAGAATGTAATAAGGAAATAGTAAAAGAAATAACTGAAATTTATAAACTCAATTAATTAAATAAAATTGAGTACATACTTTGATTTAAAAAAAAAATTATTACAGCGGAAGTCTTAAAACTTGGGCAACATGCCCTTACATAAAAAATTAGAAACCTTTAAAAAAAAAGAGCCTAACAAATATTCATGGTCTTCATGTGATTCAATTACTTGAAAAATAGAAGGAAGGGGTGAGCACATAGCTCAGTGGTTCTTCTAACATTTAATTCATTATTTTAATTCAAACAAACCAAGCATATCAAAAACTTTTGTACATTAGGCGATTCGAACAGTTTCTTGTTTATGGTTGACATTCGGACCGAAAGATGTTAATCTCTGTGTTCCACATCGTTGAGAGAGAGAATCACTTTTGGAAACTCAAACCCCATATCTATCAAGTGGGATCACTCTTGGAAATCCAGTTCAAAATCATCAATGGCAAACTGGCAAGCTGGGTCGGGGGGTGGAACACACACGATGACGTCTATCCCCGCGCCTATCATCGCGCCGGTACGTGGATTGAATCATTATTTAATCTTTTCTTTGTGATAAAACACACAATATCGGGTTAAACCATCGATGCAACATATACAAAACATGAATCAATAAATATTTATTCATGGCAAAATTTACGTATAACATGCATCAATATTCTTAATTTCTAAACATGCATAGTATGTATGTTCATAGCACATCAAATAAATAAAGCATGCATATTAAAACATACATTCAATCAATCATCTTCAAAACATCATCACACATGCAAGACTTATTCAAATTAAAATAAAGAAGTAGAAGTTAGAAGTCACTTCCACCTTAAATGCGTTTCTTCTGCACGCCTCTAAAATCCGACAGAGTTCCGTTACTTCAAGGCCTCCAAACACTCAAGAACTCTCAAGAACACTCAAGAATAGTTCAAGATCACTCAAGAACTAAGGGGATTGCCAAGAAGAAGGCTAGAGAGATTCAAGAGGGACTAGTATGCTCTTAAATTGGGATGAGATGAATTGTGAGCATGGGGAGTGTTTATATAGAGTTCAAAAGGGTAGAAAATGGGAAGTTTGTGATGTTATCTTGTAAGAAACTTGCTAATTCTTTAGAATTTCGTGCCCCCCAAGCATAAGAGATTAGCAAGTAATTTTTAGGAAATTTTTGGAAATTTAGAAACCAATTTTTGGATTTTTAAATGATTTTCTCGGATTTTTCGTTAATTTTTCGGTTTGATTTCAAAGCATTTAATTTGGCATGTTGATAGTCCTCGATCGCAGCATCAGATCGCGATCATCGTCTCGGCTCCTGACCGTTAGATATCCTCGATCACAACATTTATCAAGGCGCCTCAATCGTGGACCGTTGGATGAGTCTCGAGCGCAGCACGTTCGCGATTGAGATTAACGAACTCGATTTGGACTGTTGATCAACCTCGAGCGCAGTACTGAATCGCGATCGAGATTAACGAATTCTCTGTGGACCGTTGATCATCCTCGAGCGCAGTGTCATTCACGATATACCGATAATGAATCCAATCCGAGCCCTCCGATCTTCCTCGAGACATGTATATCGTGATTAACGAAACTCTTTTTGGTTGTCTGATCGTCCTCGGTTGTTTTCGTCCGTCAGATTTGCCTCGATCGGAGTACTCGTTTGCGATCATCTCAGAGCGCCTTGATCTGGATCGTCTGATGGACCTTGAGTGACGCGATCGATTAGAGATATTTCAAATATGGACTGTTGGATCAAACTTTTTGATTTCAGACCGTTCGATCTGTGGTGATTCGGTGCACCCGGACATTCGATAAGGTCTTTATCGTGGCCGTTGGATCCTGGATCGGATGGATTATACGTTTTTGGCCGTTGGATGCAGTTTCTAATACTAAAATTACTATTCTAAGTTGTTATTATCCGAAATTCAGCAATTATACACTTTCTAATTGATCAAAACTTGGTTTTCTTGTATATTCCCTTCTATTTTGATGATTTACTAATATTTTCTCCTCTCTATTTTTTTTTTAATATTGCATTTATTAGATATTTTTTTTATTTCTTTAATATATTTAATTAAATAATCCACCTTTACTATTTCCATGTATTTTTTTATTTATTTCATATTTCATTTTTAGATAATAATTTATGTAATTATACACTAATATTTACATAATGCTCTATTTATTTTTAATAAATACATGTCTTATTTGCTTAATTATCATTTAATTATCAAATTAAGGTCTTATTTGCTTAATTTTTAGTATATCTCTAATATATTTTATTTTTCATGTGCCAACCCACAATTTGCACCCAAAATTTTATTAAAATCTTTGAAATTAATTTATTTAACTTATTGTATTTATTTAACAAAAATTCTGGGGTATTACACATAATGTGCGTTTACTTTATTCTAAATGCCTAGAAGCATTTTAGGGTACGTTTTGACATTGATTGGATACCATGAGCTCTTGTGTTAGTATGAATGATATATAACATGATGTATGTATCCATGCTGGTTGTTTACATATTTTCATGTTATGAGATATGAAATAATTAACATGTTCAGTTTATTTGAATAATATTACATGCTCTATTTTCCATACTTAATATGATGCGATGAATGACTGTATGATCTTAATCAAAGTTGAATTAAGATTTGAACCACATATTGGTGCAGTGGTCCATGAGGATCACTGGGGTTGTTCTTGTGGATGGAATGGTGGGTTAGTTCCTCATTCCCGATTATAAAACGATGGGTGTGTCCCTAGTTCTTTGGTAATGGAGCGATGGGTGTGACCCTAGTTCCTGGGTTGGGTAATGGGTGTGTTCCTTATCCCATTGGAATCTGACATATAGTGCATTTTCTTTGTCTCCTTTGACATGATAATGATGCGAAAACCTTGGGGTTAAGTCATCAGGTCTAATTTAAGAACTGTTGAACAACTTAATGACTTAAATGCCTAATGTGTTTGATATTTTGGCTTGAATGATACTATGGATATATTGTGTTTGGTCCATTAAGCTCTTGAGTTCACCCCAATTTCAGGTGACCTTTGAGACAATTCGAGTTTTAGTATAGCCAGGTATGGTTTGATAGCTACATACTTCATTAGGGAGGTAGTGATTCAACTTATTTCATTTCAGTTCATGAATAATAGTATAACTGGGCATATGATCCTTTTTAATTATCTTTGTGTTAGTGACTTTAGGAATTGGTATTGGGCCACACGGGCCTAGTGTTGGACTATTACTTAGAAACATTATGTCTTGCCTCTTTGGTTTAATTATTAAGTCTTACAATTGGATGTTCTCATGAGTTACCTCCTGTTGATGTTTCTTAGTGTGTCCAAGAAACTGATAGATTATTTACATGTGATTTTGATGTCGAAAAGACGTTTCAGATGATGGAATTAGTAGTGTCCTAGTTCTCGGTGGTTGACACGTATAGTGTCTCGATGATGTATTTAATGATTCATGGGTGACTCCGATGTGACAACATGATAGGACCGAGAATTGGGTGTCACAAATTTTGTGTTAAAACTTGAAGTTTCAAGAGAGGAGCTCACATCAAATGGATTAAGCAATTGAGGTGGGTATGATTTATGGTTTTAATTTATTATTTCAATTTAAACATGGTTTACATGTATGCTATGTTTTGAATATCTTTTCTCTATCATTATACATGTCATATAGAATACGCATTCTTAGGCTTACATGAATAAAGGTGCATAATTTGTGATGTTATGTTCCATGCTATGATGTTACTATGTTCACATATTTAATTAATGATTATATCTAATTTACATACATGAATGTTATGTTTTTACACATAACAAAAGATTAATGATTCTAACCACGTACTGGTGCAGTATCCTATAAGGGATTACTGTGGATGTTCTCATGAATAGAATGATGGAGTTTGTCCATAGATCACAATGGGTAAGACCCAAATTCTTGGATAATGGGTAAGACCTTAGATCCAATGAAAATTATCATAAAGATTACCCTTTCCTTCCTTGATATGAAAATCACTAAGGTTGACCCCTTTTGGTTTTAACTAAAAGTGTTAAACAATGAATTGATTTAACCATATAATGTTTCAAAATGGTTGACATGTATGTTTTATTTATTAAAATAATGATTTAAATGCTTGGAATGATCCACTTGGCTTTAAGCTCACAAATTTTCTTTAATCTTTCAGGAAATTGATAAATCAATTACGCATGGGAGTTAGCTCAATTTTATTAAATTGTAGGGTATGTTAGCCCAATTTTTTTATTCGAGATTAATTATGTTGTTATAAACAATTCGAAGGTTTTCTACATTTTGATTTAATTAGTAATATTGAATTATTTTCTTAAGATATAGTGTTTCCTTATTGAAATATGTTTATGAGTTAATGTCACTCAAGTGATCCAATGATTTGAGACTAAAATGGAAAGAATCAAATACAATAACATTGACCTACCTCCTGGTTGAGTGGTGTGGTCCACGTGTGAAGAATTTGGGGGAGGCGAGGTGTTATAATGATAAATAAACTACTCAATCTAAGTGACAAAAACCAATTTTGACAAATAGTCGACCAAGTCAAATCTAAATTTGAGCCAAGTTTCACAAAGAATTTGAATTTGCATTTGAATAACATAGATATGAGTGTAGATTGTAAAATTGGGCAGAGTGCCAATGAGACAGCGATACACAAAACCTAAAGTGAGTAGTTTAATTTAAATAGTGCTTTAACGTGTATTCTTTGCATAAAACACTAACAAAATGACAAGGGTTGAATAGTTTCATTTAAGGGCAAAGAATGTACTAGTGTACAAAGATAGTACCACAGGTGGTATTAGAAAATGGATAAAAGTTGTAGGATTGAACCAGATATTGAAACCTTCGATCTAGGAAAGAAACCTTAGGTAGAGACTTAGGTGTTGCTAAGGGTGGCATAGTGGATCATAAATTAAAACTTTTAGACACTAAAAATATGTGAAAAACAAAACACTTGATTGGTCAGGACACAAGATCAGGAGGATCCTATATCTTTGGTTTCTATGTGGTATAGAAATTCGGGGGTATGGAGGAATCTTGGACTTGGAGAATGGCAAGCCATATTTTGTGAACAATCAATAACTTTGGAAGAATTTGTTTCCCTATGTGTAATACCCCATAATTTTGTCAAATAATTTAAAATAAATAAAATAAGTTAAATAGATTAATTTCAAAAAAATTTGGGTGCAAATTGTGGGTTGGCACATGAAAAAAATAAAGTATATTAGAGCTATAGAAAAAATTAAGTAAATAAGACCTTAATTTGATAATTAAATGAAAATTAAGGTTTAGTAGAATTAATTATAAAATTTAAGGAATTGCTTAAGAAATAAATAGAAATAAAATATTTACACATATTGGCTAATATGTGAATGAATAAGGTGTGTGTTAGCATAATAAATGTTAATGATACATATTATGGGAATAGGTATATAGAAAAATTTATAAAAATGTAGTGTGCATGTATTTATTAAAAATAAATAAAGCATTAGTGTATAATTACATAAATCATTATCTGAAAATGAAATATGAAATAAATAAAAAATACATAAAAATGAAAAATATAGACTATTTAATTATTGGCATTAAAAATATTAAGGAAATAGAAAAATATCAAATAAATGTAATATTAAATAATTAGAAAGGGAAGGATATTAGCAAATCATCAAAATAGAAAGGAATATACAAGAAAATCAAGTTTTTATCAATTAGGAAGTGTCTAATTGGCAAAATTTCGGATAATAGCAACTTAAAAGAGTGATTTTTGTATTAGAAACACGATCCAACGACCAAAAATCCATCATCCGCACGATCTGAGATCTCATGGTCACGATCAAGACCCTATCGAACGCCCGGGAGCACCGAATCGCCAAAATCGGATGGCCCAAATCAGCCAGATCCAATGGTTGAAGCTCTATTTCCTAAAATTCGTATGTGTAACTCGAGAAACATCCAACGGCCAGGATCCGCAATCTCATTCTGATCATCATCTCACACAAAACTCGAGGATCATCAGACGATCGGGATTGAAGCTGCAAAACGAAATTGCAAAATCGGACCGCGTGAGAAACTCGAGGTTGATCCGAGCATCCAGATCAAAGCCGTTTTCATAATTGCAATCCGCCATGCTGTGCTCAAGAATGATCCAACGTCTGAGATTCAACCTGCCTGATCCAACGACCGATGATCAACGCGCGAAAACGAGTTCGCGATCTGGTTGATGCGCTCGAGAACGATCTGACGGCTGAGATTAAAAGCTCCGAATTAAATAACTGAAATTTTGAATTAAATCAATAAAAATACATCAAAAATCCGAAAATTAGTTACTAAATTCCCAAAAAAAATTTCCTTCTAATCTCATATACTTGGGGGGCACGAAAATTTGAATTATTGGCAAGTTTCTTACAATTAGAGCACAACAAACTTGCTATTCTATACACTTTTGAAGCCTATATAAACCTCCCATGCTCAAAAATCAAATCATCCCAAGCAACAAGAGTTGAATTTTCATCTTGTGCTTCAAGGCCTCTTCTTGGCACCCCTTCTCACTTTTCTTTTCTCTCTTGAGTGTGAGAAAGTTCTTGGTTTGGGGATTCTTCTTGGGTGATTGTCTAGGTGTTTGAGCATTGGGAACTATTGCTTCAACTTTGGGGGAAACTACATATCAAGGTGGAAGTGATTTTTCTTACACCCCTTTTTCTTATTCAAAGTTCTAGCATGTCCATTGTGTGTATGGTTTTAAAATCAAAAGATTTTCAGTTCTAGTATTCTAAAATAATTTTCAGTTTTAGATTTGATTCATATTTGATTTTATGCATGCATATTGATCATGCCATGCCTAGTATCATGTTTAGGTTTTATTTCAAAATGTGATGCATGATTTTGAGTACTCCATGATTGAATTTTCAGTTTGATCATATACTGAATTTATTTATTTTAGTCTCATGTTCTGAAATTTATTTTATGATTTTAGAATATGTGATTTAACAAAGATGATGGTGATAATAACCACGTACCATCATAGCACACAAAGATGATGGTGATAGTTAGTCATATGGTTTTTAGCTAAGTGCTTGGTTGGTGGGTAAGCTCCCTTGAAGTCCAAAAGTCCAATGAAATTGGCTATAAAAAGTCATATTTCACTCTAAGGAGGCACTTAGTAAAGAACATCAAGGG
>JAJIYU010007221.1:0-19460 GCA_030144865.1 Tinospora cordifolia | reverse complement strand
ATAACTAGAAAATATAAAATAAACTTTTATTCCTACACATCATCAACTGTGAAGCTTACTAATACTAATAATAGGACTCATCATTACTTGTCAGCACAAGTATCTTCAATGATTGCCAGAAAAAGAATGAGTGGGATAAGTTTAAGAGCCCAATAGATCATAAATAATACATCTCAAGCATTATTCAAGTCAAAATACAAAATGTACAAACATTTATCAAACATTCGACAATTCAAACCGCTCAATTGTTTATGGTTGTTTTTAAAATCGAAAGGATCATCCTCGATATCTTCCTTTTCTGGTTCAAGATATCATCTAAAGGTAACGTTCAAAAGTCGATTATCTATTCAAGACCCTAACTTAGTAGTGAGGTCACAACTTGACTCTCATCAGTCTCATCTTATTACTATCATCAACCATAACAATAGTATCAACACCCACCTTGGGTGTTGATACTATCATCAACCATGACACTAGATCACTGACTACATTATTAGCATCACTGCCCCGGTACATGGTTAGATTTCTTAATCATCTTTGTTAAGTGAAACAATACATTTCAAAGTCTAGCATGCTCAATAATATTACAATTCAAAGGCATAAAAATAAGAAATTATTTTGAAAACACGTAAACCATGCACATAGATCATCAAATTCAACATTTCATAACCATATCCTAGCATGCTTCTAGCAAGCAATCAATATAACAAATAATCATGCATGAAATCAATCAGTCACTGTCATAACACCCTAGCATGATTCTAGACAAGAAATCCAATATAAACAATTAATCACATTTCATATTTTAAACTGGAATAATACTAAAGAGTAGAATAATTATCTCCACCTTAATTCTTACTCTCCTTAGATTCTTGTATTGTTGCTCCAATCCATCTCAACCTTCAAGGATTTAAAATGTTAGTCAAGGGATTACAACATTTTATAATGTTTTAAAACATGATTTAATGATCCATTATTTCATATAATTCGTAATGTATCAAGAATGGCATATTTAGAAAGGTCACACTTTGATTTGTCTCTATGTACCATGATAATAGAGTAGCATTACTACGGTACTAGAAGTGTGAAAAAAATTGAGGAAAGAATTTATTACATTACCACGGTAATCCATCGAGTTACCCATGGAAAACCATGGTAACCAGAACATGATTAAAAAACTTATGTTGAGGCTTTTTACCGCATTACCACAGTAATCGATAGCATTACCCCATTATCTAGATAACATGATCTTGTTCTTATTGCACCACCGCACTGCGGTAATCCATGTCATTACCGCGGCAACTAGTACAGTCATCACTTTATATGGGTCTCCTATTGGACATGTTACCACAATAGTAACTTGAATTGTCGCGGCAACCAATTTGCAACCATGCAACATGATTTTTTTTCTTTCGTCGCTTCTTTTCCCATAAGTTTGACAACCTAATATCCTTAATTTAATGGCAAAATATGAAGGTTGGACCTTAGAATAAGATAGAACTGCTATATCTTTGCAAATTGTCTGAAATAACTCATTGATGAGTTATTTTGTAACAATAACTCCTTGACCTTTTGGAATAGTTCACACACTGTTTTAATGGTGGAAAGCCAATACAAATCTTTAGGTATTGCTATAAACTAGTTCCTATGAAGGAAGAGAAATGAATTATGGATTAAGGTTTTTAAAGCAATGACTTACCTTCAACTAGAGTCTATAACTCGAAATCTTGGCAATTCGAATGTTGTTCTCCTTGTTTTCTCTTGAGGGACATCTTAGAAGAGAAGAAAGAAGAAAGAATTTGACCAGAAAATGGACAAATGAAAGAACTGGTTGCTTCTTTATAAAGGGACGCTAATTTAGAGTTAGGATAGGTTTATGACTCTTTGTGAGTTGAGATTGTGTATATCTTGGATTTTCTAGTTATTATCTTCATAAAACCTCATCCTAACTCGTGAACATCATTCTTATATCCAAATTTGGACGTGAGAAAGCCTTGGGGTGCATGATTTAATCGAGTCACATGTCTTAAAGGAGAAAACACAATTTTCATGCAAAGCCATGCGTTACCGTGGTAATGGATCTGATTAATGCAGTAATCTGATTTGTTTTAGGTTATTACAATCTATTCCCCTTAATTTTAAATTTCGTCTTCAAAATTTGAAATAACTCACATGAATCATTGTCGTACGCAGCATTGTTGATTAGGAATTTCTAGTGAATAGTGGGTTACTCACGTTTTATTTCACTTTTTAACTCGCAGGTTACTTCCTTGAAGTTGTGGTGCCTCCAAAAGACCTTAACAATCAAAATGTCCTTTGTCCTTAGACTCTACACCTTGTTATCCAATATATTGACCGTCGATTCCTCGATATGTGGCATCATCTTGTACCTATATTTCCTCCTAGTGAATGATATGATAGGAGTTCGACTGATACTTTCGCAACATAGATATGTGGAAAACGTTACGTATTGAAGACATTTGACTAAGTAGGTCTAACTCATATGCACATTCTCCTGCCCATCTTGTAATTTCAAACGAACTGATGAATCTTGGTGATGACTTCCCTTTTTGTCCAAATCTTCTAATGCCCTTTTGAGGATGAACATTTAGGAATACTTTGTCACCTTCCTGGAACTCTGTGGATCTCCTTTATTTACATCATAACTCTTTTGTCTGCTTTGAGCCGTCGCTAATCTTTTCTGGATCAATTTGACTTGCTCATGTTTTTTCCTTATTGATTTCGACCTTGTAAGCACTCAATCATCAAACTTTGCCCAACATGATGGTCATCTACAAGGTCTGCCATACAAAGCGTTGTAGGGTGGCATCTGAATACTTGCCTAATATCTATTATTATAGGAAAATTCAGCTAGATGTTAGTGCTTGCTCCAATTGTCCTTGAAATCAAGAATACTTGCTCTCAACATATCTTCAAAAATTTGTATAGCCCTTTTAGACTATCCATCTGTGTATGGGTGAAGGGTTGTGCTCATCATCAGTTTGGTGCCCAACTGTTTCTGCAAACTTTGTCAGAATTGAGATGTGAACCTTGCATCTCGGTTTGATACTATAGTCTTGGGTACTCCTTGTAGTCCCACAATCTCCTTAACATAAAGTTTCCCAATTTACTGACTGCATCTGTGAATCTGATTGGTAGAAAATTAGCCACCTTTATGAGTTGATCTATAGACCCACATAGTGTTTTCCCCTTTCTGATTCTTAGGAACCTGCTAACGAAATCCATTACAATGTTGTCCCATTTCCATTCAGGTATACAAAGAGGTTGCAACAAACTTGTGGGTCTTCTATGTTTAGCTTTCACTTCAGACACTTAGAGACATATGTACTACATCTTTCTTCATTCCCTTCCACCAATGTCTTACGAAGATTTTGGTACATTTCGCCACCTCCACGATGCATAGTATATCTAATCTGATGTGCCTCATCTAATATTATCTACCTATCTACTCTTACTGTTTTTAGGTACACACACCCTATTATCCAATCTCAACATACCATTTGTATCAATTTTAAAATTACTATGTCTGCTTTATTTAACACCTTCAATTATATATAAGATCCACCTATCTTGTTTCTTATCCTCCTTGATCTGTATGAATAGATCTGGCTGGCACACCGAGGTGAATAACAATGCTTGATCCTTATCTGTTCTAACATCCAGATTATAATTCTCTATCAACTGATATATCTGGCCTTTTTCTTCTTCAATTTTACAATATTTTCTACTCAAGCATTTCTTACCACATGTTGAAATTATGGCATGTGTACAAGATCACAATAATAATACAAGGTAAGATACCATATAGGGAATGATTTATGGCTAATAATCTCGATTCCCAATTTCATTTTAATCTTAACTTTATTAAGGCTTCAAATTGCGGTTTTAATATGTTAAACATAAATCAAAAGGAAAATCAACAATTATTGATTTTAAAACTATAACAAATAAGATTTTAGGATAGTAAAATATTTTATATTCACCTCTAATCTTTATTTCAATTAATCTAATTTTTGTTTTTGTAAGTTATAACACTAATCATCAAAACCCTCTCTCGATATGCCTTAATGCCTATTAGTTTCTTCCCTCATATCCCCTCTTGAGGTATACAGTTAACAAACTAATGTAATAAACATAGCAATCACGTGCAACTTCCCATAAAATCAAATAACCTCCCAATCAATTGATTCTTCTAGGCATATACTCTGATTATCCAATTGTTAAACCTCTCTCTTGAGTTAATTCAACAATCTGAAAATCAGTTTATAAGTGGCCAATCAATAAAAGCATTAAGAACATAGAGTGTAAAACAATACCTCAGAAGCATAAACTTCGCCTCTTTGCCTGTTCCCTTGGCTTGTCCCTAACACGATTGTTAAACCTTTCTCTTGAATTAATTCAACAATTTGAAATTAGTTTATAAATGGTCAATCAATAAAAGCATTAAGAACATCGAGTGTAAAACAATACCTTAGAAGCATAAACTTTGCCTCTTTGCCTGCTCCCTTGGCTTGTCCCTAACATGATTATGTGCTTGATTTTGTTTAATTTGATTCAAATAAAGCTTGCTTGGGTGTTTCGTTTTGATCTTATATACATGCATTATAGAATATGCATGCTAAAGTTTATAACGATGCATGATCTATGATATAACGTTACCATGATTTTGTGTTTAAATTCAGCTGAATTATTTAAATGTCATGTTTTTACATTTAATATAAGAGTAAATAAAGATCTTAACTACATACTGGCATGACAGCAGATGTTCCTTGTGAGCATTCCAATTAAGGGTTGTGAGAAAATAGAAGATTCGAAGTTGATCATGCATCAACTCCGTGTGTTTGAGTTCAGTATAGTAGTTCTTTCCCTATGAATTAGAAATGTTGGGATATCATTTTTGTCTTTAATGTCAACTAAAATAATTTACTAGTTGAATCATTTAATTTTTGAAAAGTGATTGCTATGCATGTTTTATTTTGTCAAAACAACAATTTGAATATTTGAGATAATCCACTAAGCTTTTTAGTTCACCCGTTTTTTCAACATTTCAGGAGATTAAATTGCAAGACTACTTGGCGAATATTTAGAAATTTTTATTTAAATTTATTGTAGGGCATGTAGGCCCAAATCAACTTAATCATTTTTAATGTGATAAAGGTTGAATTATTACCTTTGAATATCTTAATAAATAAATGACAAACGATTTATTTTATGGTAAGATGTTATCAACTTTCATGAATTATATTGTACGTAGACTAAGGTACACAGGGAGTCTTTTAGATTCGAGACTTAGAAAGGAAAAAGTTTAACATAGCATGAGCCCTCTTCTCGAGTAGCCTAAAAATATTGAAAAAGAATATTGAAGAAAAATATTGTCGGATGACATGGGTTTGGGCATGGGAGGCAGGGTGTTACAAAGGTGGTTTTAGAGCCTAGGCAGTAGATGCCTTAGACAAAGATTAGAAAGAATTAGCTAGTCAGGTAAGACCTTTAATTTAAATTAATTTAGCAAGCCCTACCTTTTCAATTTTGGAAACTGAAATTGTTTTTTTAAAATATATATATATATTTTCAACTATTTTGTTTGAACACAAAGTTTACGAGTTGAATTGATAGTGGATAAGCCTTATCCCGAGTAAAGTTAAACATTGAAAGTGAGATAGGTTATCACGTTCTAGAAAGCACGGTTGCTAAGTAGACTTCGGTCTTGCCATCCGCTCTTGAGGTTGTCCCACCAGCTCATATGAGTAGTCAAAGTTGAAGAATACACTTATTTTCTACAAAAAAAATATTAGAAGGTGGTAATTAAGGGCAAGGAACTTACTACAATTTAAAGTAGATGCCAAAGGTGGTATTGAGAATAGATGAATGTTGTTGGTTCAATAGAAGAACCTTTCAACCAATATTTGCAACCCTAGGTCCAGAGAAGAGACCTTAGTTAGAGACTTGGGCGTAGCCAAGGGTGGCATAGTGGATCATGAATTAACTTTTAGGACATAAGTTAGAGATTGGAAACATATAAAAATGAACACTTGTTTGGTCAAGGCACAAGATCGAGAAGATCTTGTGTCTCTGGTTTCTATGTGGTATGGGATGCAAAGGAATTTAGCGGGATGGAGAAATCCTGGACTCGGAGAATGACAGACCATGTTTAGTGAATGTGATCGGTGGCTCTGGACGAACTTGTTTTCCTATATTTGGCTGGTACAGGATAGTCAAATATAATAGAGCTTGGGAATCTTAGAAATAGAGACATTTGTGAAATCGATTGGGGGTAGTAAAACTTATGAGTGGAAGTCTATGTCGATGGACAAGGTGGTATGTGACACTCAAACTCAAAAGCATAGACGGAAGCCTAGAATTTTGCTATGCTAGCGTGACTTAATGATTGATGCATGAGTTGTTTATTTCTTGAACATATATTGACACCAAATCCTATAACTAAGAACAAAATAACTTACAAGAATAAACTATAACTATCAAGCCACTAGACAAATCGAGAACCTAGAAACCTAAATCTAAAGTCATGATAGTACAAACGAGGCGAAATAGCAGAAATGAGTACTAAATTGACTTGATTTGTAGATAATGGCCAAACCTAAAAGATACGCTACCAGAGCTACCACGTCTGACGAGACTAACTCGAGAGGGTAGGAAGTATCGAATAATGTGGCTGAGACCCAGATAGAGAATATGCTGACAGAGGTCACAAGAAGGGTTATTGAACAAATCATGAGGGCATCACCTCAAATGATTCCTCAAGTGACACCACAACCACAGGTATAAGAACCTATTTTGGTGTAGCAGCCAATGCCAGTACCAATGCCCAAGGTCCCAACTCGTCAAGGGGTGCTAGATAATCTAGAAATAGTGAGCATAGAAAAATGCTACTGGAGTTAAAGAAACTTCAACCATCACAGTTTGATGGTACTGCTGACTGCTTACTAGCTAACCATTGGTACCAGAAGTTGGAGGACTACCTGGATATATTAAAAGTAACAGGTCCTAGTAGAGTGGCATTGGCTACCCATCAATTCAAGGGACCAGCTAGAAGCTGGTGGCAAATGTTGAAGGCTAACCCAAACACCAACGTCAAAGGAATGAACTAGGAAGAGTTCAAGGAGATATTCTACGAGAAATTCTTTTTCAAAGCAACATTGACGAAGATGCAGGAAAACTTCATTAGGTTAAATAAGAGGGATATGATGGTGGCCTAGTATGAGGCCAAATTTACTAAATTGGCCAAGTTTTTACCTGAACTGATTGGGGAGGAGAAGTTGAAGGTTAACTACTTTAGTCGAGGTCTCAAGATTGAGATTGAAAAGATAATTAGGACCTTAGGTGTAACAATCCAAGTCGATCGTGACAATATTGTCTCCACTTTAGCCACCACTGACTGGGTGCAGGGTTTTGTTCTTGGCAAGACTCGAACCAAGTCTTCCAAAAGCACACGTCATAATAAAACACCCTCAAATGTACATTTAGCTTAGGAATCCCCTTGGAGTTAGACCGATGTGGGATATTACAATCCACCCCCCCTTAACAATAGTCTTGTTTCGAGATTCACACCTCTGGTACACACAAGATACCATTTGTAACAATTAGGGTCCACTGTGACAATATTGTCCCCACCTTAGCCACCACTGACTAGGTGTAGGGTTTTGTTATTGGCAAAACTCGATCTGAGTTCCCAAAAGCGATCGACACAATGAGACACCTTCAAATGCATATTTAGCCCAAGAATCCCCCTGAAGTTGGACCGATGTAGGATTACATTAGGCCTGAAGATGTACAAAGAAGTCGTAGAGAGGGCGTTAACCTTAGAGCAAGAGTTAAACTTTGAGTAAAAGTTAAAGAACAAGAATAAGAAGCCGGAAAATGACAAAGGCCATCAAGGTCCTTAGAAGAGGCATAACATCCATCAACAAAATGGTGGAAATAGGGCAACTTAAGCCTTGTAACAAGCAAGGCCAAACAAAGATGAACGGAAGGAGTAGGCAAGACAACAAGGGTTATGTCATTATTGCAATTAGCTAGGGCATCTGACGAAGCTCTATCCTGCCAAAGTTCAGGCCCCTCAACAACAACAACATTAGAAAGGAGGGCAAAATGGACATCCTCAATAGCAACAACCTCAACCAAACAATAATTAGGGGCTGAACAAAAACTAAGGCCGTAAGCAGGACCAGGCCAGAGTATTCGCAATTATTGAGGAGCATGTCCCTACGGTGGAAGGTACATTTATATTATTTAATGTTGCTGTGAAATTGTTATTTGATTCGAATGCTACAAAATCCTTTGTTTTAGAAGAACTAGTCAATAAGTTGTAACTAGTAACAAAGACCTTACTTGCAACTTTGAATATATCCACATCCATAAGAACTACTATCATCGTAAAAAGAATATGTACATGTGATCTTAGATTTGAGGATAAGTTGATTTCAGCCGATCTCTGGGTATTTCCATTCTCTGGGTACGATGTGATATTGGGAATGGACTAGTTAAACTAGTATCATGTACAAATCAATTGTCCCAAGAGAAGAGTGGCGATAATGTTACCATTAGGAGTAGCCTTTAGAATTAATAGCGATATCCAAAGATTGCCTAAGAACCCTATAATAGCCATGTTGAACTACTTAAGGCAGAAGAATGAACTCGCAAAACTCATCGAGGATGACTCTAAAGGACAAAAAGAGATCCATAACTTGAAAGTGGTATGAGACTATGAGATGTGTTCCCTAATGACTTGCTTGGACTATCACCAACTAGAGACGTGGAGTTCAAGATTGAACTTCACGCTGGAACAAATCCCACGCCATTCCTCCATATGAAAAAACATTTATAAAATTGATTAAGTTAAAAGCTCAACTAGATGAGCTCTGAGAGAAAGGATTCATTAGACCTAGTGAATTACCATGGGAAGCTCTAGTGTTGTTCGTGAGAAAGAAGGGTGGAACTATAAGACTCTGCGTTGACTATCGAAAGCTGAATTAGGCGACGATAAAGAACAATTACCCTTTGTCAAGGATAGACAACCTATTTGATCAATTAAGAGGAGCCACTCATTTCTCAAAAATTGACCTTAGATCAGGGTATCATCAGTTGATGATCTATGAATTAGACATTTACAAGACAACCTTTAGAGCCCGATACAGATACTTTGATATTACGATGATGCCCTTTGGTTTAATCAATTCCCCGGCATCATTCATGGACTTGATGAACCGAGTGTTTAGGCAACACTTTGACTAATTTGTCGTAGTATTTGTTGATGACATCCTAATATACTCCAAATCAAAAGAGGAACACTTAGAGCACCTAAGGATCGTGTTGGAAACACTTAAAAGACAACAACTGTATGCAAAGTATAGCAAGTGTGAATTTTGGATGAAGGTGGTCAAATTTCTTAGTCATGTAATATCAGCGAAAGGTGTCTCTATAGATCTTGAAAAAGTGAAAACTCTCACAGATTGGAAACAATCTAAGACGGTCATAGAGATCAAAAACTTCTTGGGCCTAGTTGTATACTACAAAAGATCCACACATAACTTTTTCAAATTAGCAGAACCCATGACTAGACTGACTAAAAAAGAAGTTAAGTTCATTTGGGGTGAGAAGTGTGAACAATCCTTCTAAGAACTAAAGAGGAGATTAACTTCAGCTCCTATCTTAGTCACTCTGACTCATGGTATCACATATGTACTATACACAGATGCTTCACAGAATTGATTAAGTGTAGTCTTAATGCTAGAAGGAAAAAGTTGTTGCCTATGCCTCGCGACAACTAAAGATTCATGAACGAAACTACCCAACACATGACTTAAAACTAGCAGTCATACTGTTTGCCCTAAAGATATGGAGGCATTCCCTATATGGTGAAAGGTTAGACCTATTTTCAAGTTCAAAAATCTGAAATACATCTATACATAGAAGGAATTGAATTTTAGGCAGCCTAGGTGGATGGAGTTCCTTGAAGACTATGATTTCCAACTCCATTACCACACAGGAAAAACCAACATAGTAGTTGATGCCTTGACTAGAAAATTCAGCAAGCAAGAGGAGGAAAAGGATCAGATGTACCAATTAATTGAAGACTTCAAGTTGGGAGTGACCTTAAATGACCAACGAACCTATTTATACAATATGACTTGTCAACCAAATCTTTTGCTTCAGATCAAGGAAGAACAAATGCAAGATAAGTAGTTCACAAAATTGATAGAAGGTGTTGAACAGGGTAAGCATATTGACTTCGGGATGGATGCTGAAAATACCCTCAAGCTCAGAGATAGAATTTGTGTACCATAAAATGGATAAAGTACACAAACCATACTAGACAAAGCTCATTAAACAAAGTAGATGACACATCCAGGGGGAGGGAAGATGTATCAAAATCTTTGAAAGACCTATTGGTGGAGGAGTATGTCTCTTAGTGCCTAACTTGTCAGCAAGTAAAGGCAAAACATCGAAAACCCTCTGGAATGTTAAAACCACTTTCGATCCCAAAATGAAAGTGAGATAACATTGCCATGGATTTTATCACCGGGTTACCTAGAAATCAAAAAGGGGAAGATATTGTTTGGGTGATTGTGGATTGTCTCACTAAGGTGGCACACTTCTTGCCATTAGATCTAAATACCAAGTCAGTAAATTGAGTGAACTCTATGTGAGAGAGATAGTACACCTTCATGGGGTATCTAAGACAATAGCGTCAAATCGAGAGTTTTGCTTCACCTCACAATTCTGGAAGAGTCTACAGAAGGAACTAGGCACCAAACTCACCTGGAGTATGATATTTCACCCTCAAATGGATGGGCAGTCTGAGAGGGTCATTCAAACACTAGAAGGCATGCTGCGGTTTTGCGTCCTTGACTTCAAAGAAAATTGGAGTAAGCATCTATACTTGGCGGAGTTTGCCTATAACAATAGTTATGAAACAAGCATAAAGATAGCTCTGTACGAAGCTCTTTATAGGATGTCTTGCAGATTACCAACCTGTTGGGCCGAACTTGAGGACTACGTACTTACTGGGCCAGATCTATGGAGGAAATGAACAAGCAAGTGAAGCAAATTAAAAAAAGACTGGCCACTACACAATGTAGACATAAAAGTTATGTTAATAAAAGAAAAAAGGCCACTAGAATTCCAATCAGGCGACAAGGTATTTTTGAGAATCAATCCTTAGAAGGGAATCAAATGATATGGAGTTAAGGGAAAACTAATACGTAGATTCATTGGACCCTTTGAGATACTCAGGAAAATTGACGAATGCGCTTATGAGTTAGATCTTCTAAATTGAATGTCCTCAGTACACAACGTGTTCCACGTGTCAATGCTGAGGAAGTACGAATCTAATCCCTTCCACATAATCCATTTGGAAGATGTGGACATCCAAAATGATGCGACGAACAAAGAAGCTGTGGTTAGGATTCTCGACTAGAAGGTGCAGAAATTGAGAACGAAAGACATTCCCTTAGTCAAAGTTCTCTAGAAACACTATAAGGTAGAAGAGGCTACTTGAAAATTGGAAAGTGAAATATAGAATAAGTACCCAGAACTTTTTACTAGAAACGTTCGACCAAACGACACTTGAGTAGCCAAGTGAAAAAATTTTGAAGATGAAATCCCTTTTAAGGGGTTTAGAATGTAATACGTGACAATTTTTAATGAAATTTAATGAAAGAAATTAAATAAGTTTGACTTTTATAATAGTTTGGGAGTATAAACTATGTATACTCTAAGGAATAAAACAAAGTAGGAATATAAATATATATATAAAAGAGAAGTTGCGAATCGTTGGGGCCTCGTGTGGTCGTCCGGTGGGAAAAGTCATATGCACAGGGCGTCGTCCGCTGAGAACCAAAGTGCTACTTGATTCAATTTCTCTCTATTTCTTTCTTTATTTTAAAATTGTCTTTCCAGTTCATCTTTCAAGTATTATAAAAATCAATTCAAATAGCTAGAGATCCTTTAAAATTAAAGTTTGTAGGTAAAAGAAAATGATTAGTAAAATCTCAGAAAGAAACATGAGGTTTAAAACTTGTAACACCCCAATTCTCAACCGAACCTCTTCTCAACCGAACCTCTGTTCACGTGTTATTTCACGTGTGGATCGTCGTCCGTTGAAAATTGAGATACTATTTAAAATCTTCTTCTGTAAAAATCTTTTTCTTCAAATTCAAGTTTATAAAATTAGTCTCAAAGAATTGTATTTGAAACATAATTCTAACAATTCAAATTAACTTTCATGGGTTTACCGGATTTTTTAGAGTTGAATGAAAACAAATTTAAATTAAAAATCATAGATCATAATTTCAAATTACGCAGTAGAATCATTTCAAAAATTTGCTTTTAAGACAGTAAATGTGAAACATACAAAATCACTCGAAAACATGAGCATTGAAATCCAAAATCAAAATAAATACATGAAACAGAATACAACCTCTAAAGCCTCCTATCTTGGACGACCTTTCCCATGAGGTGTCAAATCAAAGGTGTGAGTCTTCTGACGTAGACTGTTGTATATTACGTCTAAGTGTTCCTGAAAATAAAATGAGAGTGAGCTCGAACGCCCAATGGATCATTCCTACACATCACATACATTATACAGACCAAATCCAAAACATTTTAAACACTTTCAAACATTAAGCGTTTCAAACATTCATTTGGTTTTCGTTAAAGTCTAAGACCGGAAGAGGGTTGAGATGCCTCTTGGTATTCCCTGCGATCCAATTCAATCGTAATCGTAGAGGCCTCAAGTACCATCTAAAATCAATCATGTCTCAGTATCACAGTCTAAGAGAGAGTACTTATCGCAACTCGTACCGTCTCCCAAAGACTTCGAGCTGTCGCAGGCAGCTCCGGTTGGGAATACCTATGACCCGCCTTGTAGCTCAACAATCGCAAGTGGTGGCATATAGGGGATACCACCTCGATCCGCTTCAGGTTCGACAATCGCACCGGTACGTGAATTCTTAATAAACCTTCGTCTTATTTTAGTTTCACATGCAAATCCAATCACACTCAAGCATTTCACCGTCCAATAGATGATTTCTGAAATTATGCATACAATGCAATAGTAATCTAAATAAATAACAAATGTTATAAAATGCAACCTACATGATAGTCAGTTGAATAACTAATGCATCTAATGTATTTCTTCTATTTATGCAGGTCATGAAATATTTATACATAGAATGAAAGAGTCATCATTCAATCACACCGTCACACAAGCATGTCATTCAAGGACATCAAACCAGTTCAATCAATCTCATAATAAAATTATAATAACCTAAAACTATTCAAACAAATGTTTTTAAATTTTAAATTCATATAATACATATGAGTAAGGAAATCACACCCACCTGGGTTTTCGGATTTCCTTCTTTTTCTGTTCGTCACAAATGCTCGTTTTCAAGAATGTCGATCTACAATTTGAAAATGTATTATAATTATTTATAAGTTTCTAATTTCTTCCTTTTTAATTTAATTACCATAATTTTCCTAACTAAAGTTTCGTAATAATTTTATGACTTTTTAATTTAGCAATTTTAACTAATAAGAATTATTTTTGTGATCAGCTTCATATATTAAAATTTATTAAATAAATGTTCTTCAATTTATTAGTCTCTATTATTTAAATAAATTATTTATATCTTAAATAAAATAATTACGAATAAAATAAGACTTTTAATTGTCAAAATTTTTGTCTTTTTCGTATTTGAAATTTTTATTCTTTTCCCTATAAGAGATTAAAGTTTATCAAGGTTTATTATTATTATTATTATTATTATTATTATTATTATTATTATTATTTTCACACTAGAATATTCTTTGTTAGTTTATGATTTCATTAAGATTTTTTAAAATATTTATTGACTAAATTCTTGAATCTACTTTTCTAAAATATTAACTTTTTTTTCAAATAGTTTTAACGCCACTTCAATTCCCGACCAAAATCAGAAATTTTCCTCTTCAATAATAATCAAAACCAAAATTTAAATCTAACAATTTGATTTCCTTCTTTAACTAGCATTCTTTTGTTATTGACCAAATAAAATCATTATCGAAGTCCAATTAACCCACATCAAGTTGTTTAACTATGTAAAATCCTTCAAATCATTCATGCAACGTCCCACAATATCGGATACATAGTAATCAAAATAAAGCATAATTACCTTCCTTGTTTCCAGCAGCCGATCGAACCGTTAAGAACTAGAATTTTGGAGTTTCAAACCGATGGTGTTCTTGCTAGCTTCTGTTAAACAATCTCCAACTCCAACCAAACCAAAACAATCTTCCTTGTATCACGATCGGCCGAACTAGAATTTTGGGTCTTCAAAATTGATGGTGTTCTTTCCAACTTCTGCAGAATGATCTACAACTCCATCAAAATCAGATAATGCTCCAATTCATTCGTGCCCCACTCACTCACGAACCAGAGAAGAAGAATCCAAACCAACAAGTTATTTCTTCACTTCCCCTGTTTCCCGGTCGATCAAACCCACCAATTTGAAACACCCCTGTCGTGCCTCTTCCGTACTCTGTTCCACGCCACACCAATTCAATCCAACACCAGATTTGATTCCTCTGTTTCGATCATTGCAACACCTCCTTGAGAGTTTGAAACCTAAAAATTCAAATTAAATTTCTGGCTCTTAAGCTTTTGCTCTCTCTTCTTTGTTGTCCATGAAGCCAACCCAGATTCTTGAAGCCAAAATCTAGATCTTCAGCTCGTTTCCTCACTTCTAGCTAGCTTCATGTCAGTTGAGCTCGTCCAAATTCAGAAAATCTGCAGCTAGTGTTCTTCTTCCTCCTTCGGTCTTCTTCTTCTGCTCACCACTGAACGCCCAGCTAAATTCCTATATTTGTTCTCCATCAGCTTCCTCTTCAATGGACGTCTTCAACCCTTTATAGAGCTAAATTTCTCCAGAAAATTCGATCATCATCGCCAAACTTCCCTTCCCTGAAATTTCCAGATCCCTCTCCTCCAGCGCCAAGCAAACATACACCGATTTTCTAAAGTTCTTGATTTTCAGATTTTTTTTTTCATATTAAACCTTGTTATAAACTAGTATATGTTAATAATATAATTCTTTATTCACTTTAATGCTTCTATTGTATGTATACATATTTTTTTTGCAAAGCATCAATTTATTCCAATACTAAATTTCATTATTATTATTATTATTATTATTACTATTATTATTATTATTATTATTATTATTATTTTCAACTAATTCAATTGGAGATAAATTCATTTTATCTTATTATATCCATATTTATATTTTTTTTTGCTGAATTTCTAGTTTAAACCTTTAATCTTTTAAGCTTAATTTACATTTTTAAAGATTGCTTATTATTATTATTACTAATGTACACATGTTACAAAATTCGGGGTTATTACAAAACTCAAGTCGAAAATAGTTAATGTTTACAGAAGCAAATCAAAGCAATTAAATTACATGTAAAGTGAGAAGCTTTAAATCCAACCTTTAAACGACCCAAAGATTTTTTAAATAAACCAAAAAAAGATTTAATTACATGTATAAAATGATTAAACCAAAAGAATGATGCACATGTCTAGTTTAAATTAAGTACAAAAATATTGTAGACACAAAGACATTAACAACATCCCCATTGAGGTTTCACCATAATAATCAAAGGCGCTTGAAGATGGTCAACTTGCACGTTGTTAACTGTCACCTTAAATGAAAAAGTGGGGTGAGCTCGAGAGTCGAGTGGATCATACAACACATCACTAGCATTATTTAGACCAAAATACAAAACATGTAAACACTTGCTTTACATTAGGGGGTTTCAAACGCTTTATTGTTTTTGTTGCAATTAACACCAAAAGGTTTGTAGTCTTAGTGCCCCCCTCGTGGTCTGCGACAATGTTCGGAGGTAACGCCTGAGGGCTAGTTATCTTTTGGGACCTTGACGGAGGCATGAGGTTTGAAGTGACATCCAACCCCACAAGCAGTCTAGTTGGGAACACACATAATGACACCCAAAGGCCGGTTATGTAACACCCCATCCCCCACATTCATTAAACATTGGACATAACCACCATTCTTTGACAGTGGACTTAACCATTTGGTGAGTTGGGTCAATGTTACTTTACAAGTGACACACATTTGACTTTCTATTTTTCAATACCTCATGCCTAAGAATAGATTCAAGAATACAAATATCATTCAATAAAATCAAGGCAATTAAAGATAAAGAAAAATTCAACTTCTTTATTTATAAAAACAAAATACATAACTTTATAATATAAACTATTATATTGTTTATCAAAAGAAATTCATAACCTTCAAAATAAAATAAAATTTCAGCGGAAGACTTATTCAAAATTGGGCAACATGCCTTTACATTAAAAAAAAACTTTAAAAAAATAGAAACTTGCTAAAATCCAAATTCCATGGTCTTCATAATTTAATTTCCTAAAAAAGAAGAGGAAGGGGTGAGCACAAAGCTCAGTGGATCTTTTTCAAATAACCATTTTTCAAACTTAAATCAATAACACATTCATATTTCAAATACTTGCATACATTAGGTGTTTCAAACTATATTTTTGTTTAAAGTTGAGATTTTAGACCAAAAGGGTTTTAAGCCCTTGATGTTCTTAACAAAGTACCTCCTTAGAGTGAAATGTAGTTTTTCTTAGCCAATTTCATTGGACTCTTGGATTTCAAGGAAACTTACCCACCAACCAAGTACTTTGGTCTTAAAACCATATGAACTAATCATATGAAAAGAACATTCATAGCAACCCACATGTTTACTATGATGGTACGTGGTTATTTTGACTATCATCTTTTGTTAACTCTTGAATCATCAATTAAACATCAATATAGGAAACTAAGATCAATAAAATTCAGAATATAAGAATTATAGAAATCAAATCATGGAACATCCATAATCATACATCATTCCTTGAAATAAAACCTAGGCATGATACTAAACATGACATGATCACTATGAATGCATAAATTCGAACAAGAATCGAATATGAAACTGAAATAAGTTTTAGAATACTAGAACTAAAATTATTTTAATTTCAAAAACCAAACAAACAATGAACATGCTAGTAATTCGAATAAGAAAAAGGGGTGTTAAAAAAAATCATTCCACCTTAAATAAGTCTCTTTTGCACACCTCTGAAATTCGGCAGAATTCCGTTACTTCAAAACTTTCAAACATTCAAAAACTATCAAGAACATTCAAGAACAGTTCAAGATCACTCAAGAACAGTTCAAGATCACTCAAGAACTGAGGGGATTGCCAAGAGGAAGGCTAGAGAGAGTCAAGAGGGACTAGTATGCTCTTGATTTGAGATGCAAACAATGAGAGCACTAGGGGTCCTTTATATAGAGTTTAAGACGACATAGAATGGTAAGTTTTTTGTGTTCTCTTTGTAGGAAACTTGCCAATTATTCAAAATTTCGTTCCCCCCAAGCATAAGATAATAGCAAGTGTATTTGAATAATTTTTTTAGAATTTAGAAACAATGTTTCAGATTTTTTTGGAAATTTTTTGGATTTTTATTCGTATTTTTAGCTATTTTCTCGGTTTAATCGAAACATTAATCTGGACCGTTGATGATCCTTGATTGCATCAATGGTTCGCGATCATCCAAAAATCGTCTCGGCTTTGGATCGTTGGATTTCCTCGATCACAGCACAGGATTCGTGATTAACAGAGCGCCTCGGATGTGGACCTTCGAATGAGCCTCGATTGCAGCACGACCGTTCGCGATCAACGAAACTCGCGTGAACCGTTGATCAACCTCAAGCGCAGCACTGGATCACGATCGATCAAAAATGTTTCAAATTCGGACCATTAGATCGTCCTCGAGTGCAGCACTGTTCACGATCAACTAATGCGGCTTTGATCTTCACCGTCAGATGAACCTCGAGAGCAGCACCAGATGATCATCACGACGCGAGCACGGATCCTGGCTGTTGGATTGTCATCGATTGCAGTGTTCGGATATCTGTTTGCGATCAACGAAAATGATCTGGACCGTTAGATCAGGCGGATTGATTTTGGGCCATTGGATTTCGATGATCCGGTGCTCCTGAGTGCTAGTTTGGCTTTGATCTCGTTCGTTGGATCGTGCAGATTGATTTTGGACCGTTGGATGCAGTTTTTAATTACCAAAATTGCTTTTTAAGATTGCTATTATCCAAAATTTGCTAATTATACACTTTCTAATTGATGTAAACATGGATTTTTGCACATGTCCTTCCATTTTATTGACTTGCTAATATTTTTTTCCTTTTCTATTTCTTTAATATTGTATTTATTTTATTTATTTCTATTTTTTTTAATATTGCCAACAATTAATAATTTATATTTCTTTATATTATTTTTCATTTCTTCATTTCTATGTATTTATCTCATATTGTTATTTTCAGAGGGGTACAAATAATTATATAATTCATTCTAAGTAATTCCATAATTGTTCCACTACTCGCATGATTATAAATTAATTAATTAATATTCGATAATTCCACTAACCTTATATTATTAGTTAGATCATCTTGATTCTAAGTTTTCATTTGCCTCCAATATTTTCAGAATTTTTTTCTCAATGAATTTTATTTCATTAATAATTCTTTATTGACAAAATTATGAGGTATTACAGATTATCTCTCCGTTACAGGTTTTAGTCTTAATTTAATCTTCTTTAGTTTCACAATGACATCGCAAATCATACATCATAAGTAATACTTCGAACACATGTAATTGACATTCAAGTAATTCATTTATGGCATGAATTATTTCATAATGTCTAAGCATGTGAGTATAGAAAATTTTTAAACAATCAACAAGTAATCTCAGCATTCAACTAATCATTCCAATCAATAGTCACTCAAAAACAGTCCTAGATGCTCCTAAGTGCATATTCAACGTAATCAATCATCATGTTTAATACTTAAATCCAAATAATAGTAGATAGTATGGTAATCACACCCATGTTGAAATTCCTTCCCTTGTGCTTTTACTCCTTGCGCCCGTGTTTTAGGTCTTTAATCTATAAAATTTTAATATCAAGATAATGTGAGTTTAAAACATTCATAAAATGTTCAAAATCATAGATTCATGTCCCTTAAATAGGTATTTTATGATGTGCACAAGGCCGAAACGAAAAATTGAGCCAGGGACACATTACCACATCGCTGGAATTGGCGACACGTGTTACTGTGGTAACCAGTGCGTAGTCTAGTTTTTCAACACATTACCACGGTCAGTTACCACAGTAACTAGTGGGATTTGTGCATGTTCGTGTGTGTTACCATGGTCGCCTATCACGGTAACTACAAGATTTTCAAAAAATGCAATGCTTGTGTGTGCATCATCTCGTTTATGGTTCCCCCATGTGTTTAACACTCTAACACACACACACACACACACACACACACACACACACA
>JAJIYU010007220.1:0-19465 GCA_030144865.1 Tinospora cordifolia | reverse complement strand
CCTAGCCTCAGACCCGCTCGAGCATGGCACTTGAGGACCGAGCGCAGGGTTAGGGTGTTCGATGAATGCGCCTAGCCCTTGACCCGCTTGAGTGGCCGGTACGCCTGACTCATGACCCGCTCGAGCGATGACCATAGGGTTGTATTGATGATTTAAACCCTAGACTGGATATAGTTTTGAACTGCATGAATTTAAACTACTTTTCCTTAAGTGTTGCACTATTTATAGCTGTTTTACTGCATATCATGCTTTCAATTACTACTCATGCATACATGCACGGTTTTTGGAGTGCTAGTTAGATGATATACTGGTTTTCCTACTCATTGAGCCACGTTGAATATTAGGTTCACTACTCTACTAACATTTCAGGTTCCTCAGCGGCTGATAGAGGGAAAGGCGTTGTGATAGCCTAGTTTTTCGTGTGGTCTTGTACTCCCTTTTTATTTCTATCGATAGGTCGGTCATTTTCTTTTGTAAGCCTGAACTTTTAAATGTCTAACTATGTACCTTTGTACTTTTGGAACATGACAACATGTAATATATCGTTTACTTTCGCACTTTAAATTAAATGGATGTTTAGATTACTCCGATGTGGCATGGATGTTGAGGTTGGAAAGGCTTAACGGCGGCTGGGAGGACTCGACTCAATGAGTCAGTTTGTTGAGCTGTCGTGCCGGTCGGGTCGCCCTTCGGCCTAGGGAAGGGGTCCTGACAGACTGCTCAATGGTAGTGGATGATGAAAGAATTAAGTACTTGAGCCCCAGGTCTTGGGTTCGAATCTCCGCGGAGGCAAAAGAAAACCCCAGGGGGCAGGGGACAGTACCTTGTGAATAACAATGTCATGACGTGCCATGACGTGGGTATGGGTCCCAATGGCAGTGGCGGTGGGTTGTTACAATAAAAAGGCACATTTTATTTGTCACACCCCACCGGACCCATCGGCCTCGCCGCGTGGCGCACCGCGTGGCGGCTGCATGGCGCACCTCATGGCGGCTGTGACTCATTAGGTACTGTCCCCTCCCTACTGGCTCAATGGTAGCAGATGAGGAAAGAACTAGGTACTTATGCCCCAGGTCCTAGGTTCGAATCTCTGCGGAGGCGAGAGAAAACCCCTAGGGGAGGGGACAATACCTAGTGAGTCACAGCCGCCACGAGGTGCGCCATGCGGCCGCCACGCGGTGCGCCACGTGGCCGCCACGCAGCGAGGCCGGTGGGTCTGGTGGGACCGGTGGGCCCAGTGGGGTGTGACAAATCCAAAGGTCTTTAGTTAGGGGCACATTGATGTTTTAACCTTGTTTTTTTTCCTTTTTAGTTGCTTGTTGTTAGACTTCCTAATCCAAAACCTTGACCAATGTCATTAGTGATCGAAGTCTTTCACAATCTATATCTTTCATGATCCAGCTCATTCGCGATTAGGATCATCCTCAGTCCAAGTTATTCATGCCCTACTTCTTCTACAATCTAAGTCTTCTACTATCAAAGTCATTTGCAATCCACATCATCCACAGTTTAGGTCACTTGTGACCCATGTAATCTACCTTGACTTAGATCTTTTGCGATTCAGGCCATCTTTAATCCAAGTCATTTGAGACCCAAGTTGTTTATGATCTAATTCTTCGGTGATCCAAGTCATCCACAATCTAGGTCATCTATGACCTTGGTCATCCATAATTTAAGTCATAACTATCCAATTCATCCTTGATCCATATCATTCTTTGGCCAAGTCATCCTCATGTGGTAGTTTTCATCTAGATCATTGGTGTTTTCTTTGTTTCATCATCTTTTGATGTTGGTTAACTGTTGCTTAACTGTTGCTTATTTTCCATAATATTAGAGCTTAACTGATGCTTAACTGTTGCTTGTTTTCTTTGTTTCATTGGTGATTTTATAAATTAGAGCTTTAACTGTTGCTTATTTTGCATAATATTAAAATAGTTGCTGATCTTTAAGTAAAATATAAGTGTTGAAATAGCATATATGGCATTGAATCCTTAGAATAGCTCTAAGACATAAGTAGAAATCAACTACGACAACAAAATCGTCAGGAGTGAGCAATTTGGAACTAGGCGTGCAACTCAATTAGTTTCTGTAGCGTCTTAATTTATCATAGATGACTAAGTGTGACACATTTTTCAACAACATGACTTGACGAATGAACATACATAAGTCACAAGATATTGTAAACACATTTAATTATAACCTTCCAAGGTACAAGAATCATTATCTCGCATGAGCCAAATATGATCTAAAACCAAAGGCCATTATTCTAATAATAGTTTCTTAGCAGGCAGATCCCTATATTTTCTTGTAGATGTCTGTAGATTTGGTGAAAAATGACGCTACTGATATTCTTGGACCGATACGGCTAGCCAAGGCCCTATGTTCAGCACTTTTGAATCTATAGTTCGAGATATCCTGCACGATAGAAATAATGAAGATCTAATTAAGAGGTTTGACATTTATGTTACCAATATGAATATTTAATACGATTGCTATATATATATATATATATATATATATGTAAGACCAACTCCATGACGTTAGGATAAGCAAGTCGAAAGAACTTCACCATATAAGTTCTTAAGAGATTCATACAGTAGTAATTCAATAATATGTTAACTAGAAAATTAATCTAATGATCAAATGCAAAGACACTTGCCTGTACAAAATCCCCAACATTTATTACTAATGCTCCATTAATAGGAGGGACATCAATCCAACGACCTTGATGAAGAACTTGCAAGCCACCAACCTGGTCTTGCTGGAGAACGGTAAGGCAATCTCTATCAGTGTGCTTGGGAGTTCCTATAGTGAGTTCTGGCTGTGGGCATGGTGGATAGTAGTGACAGCCAATGTACTGCACCTCCAAGCATCCCATCTCCTTTAGATGTTCTTTCTCAAGCTCAAGAGCCTCAGATAGCAACTCAAGCAATGCTTTAGCCAAGTTCGTAACATGCTTTGAGTACACCATTAATATATCTCTGATAAATTCATCACATCAAGAATTAATACTACAAGAAAATTGATGGAGACAGAGGGAGACATTAAAGGAGGCTAAACTACTTGTAATTCACATTGGAATCAATCAGAGTCATTTGCAAAATAGATACAATTAGAAGAACTTTTGTATTTCTCCGTGGACAACCACATAGCCAATGAATAGATCATCAGATACTTAAGATGGGCCGTGGCTGTTGGAATTGGAAATGACCCTGACGAAAACTAACAATTTCATGAATTATTGGAAGATGACCCTGGTGAAAACTTAACAATTTCATGAATTCATATCAAAACAACTAAAAAATATCTGCATAAGAAATTAACTTGTGAAGCTAATGCTGAGACTTCAGGTCAGACATACGGGACCTCCTAAACTAGTAGTGCAAAACTTGAATCAGTCACCCTTCTCACTCCAATTTAACTTCATATTATTGATAAAAAGAGAGTTTGTTTTATAGATTCTTGCAACAAGTATTGCAAACATTAAGAAGTGAAGTTAGTCAGCAAACCTGAATTGGATAGGCATCTCGCTCGGATCGGGAGAATCAGGCGTTGTCATGAAGCATATTGAGTCTCTCCAATATACAGCTTTTCTATACGTATCATAGAAGCTATTATATACCACCCTTTTCATTCCGTCTCTCGTATAATATATACTTTTCTCTTCTTTTGGTTGCTCATTAAACGTCCGAGTTTTTTCAAGCATTTTGTCCAACATTTCAGCAGGAATCCCATGGTTTATTACTTGAAAGAAACCCCAGTTCTCAGATGCATTTTGGATTTGATTAATCATTTCCTTCCTTTTAGTATCATCTTTCTCCATGTTAAGGCCTTTGAGGTCTATAACTGGAATCGCATCCTCGGGTGGATAGATAAATAATGGAGGAACCTTTGCTATGCCGGACTCTACAAGTCCTCTGACGCCGGCTCTTGTATCGTCAAACTCCTTCAATTCTTGTTCGAGATCAGAATCTGTGATCATTAATTTTTCAAACTGGATGCTCTGATGATTTGCCATCTTGTTTGCTTCGTACGTTGCCATGTAGGAATTAATTACAGAGGCTTTGAAACTTGAATTCGAGGACAAACTGAACGGAAACAAATTTCAGTTATTCTCAACATAGATTTCCATGCATGAAGGTTTTTTTTTTTCTTTGTACAAGTACTCGATTGCTATTATTTCTCATTTTACTTTGTGTTTAAATAAATACACATGCATGCATATATTAATTCTAATCAAATAATATAACACTAGTCAATTAAGTACTTTACCTCCTACGCGTAACCCAACTGTAGCCGAGAGTGGTGAGTGGAGCTTGAAATTGTGGGAGAGATCTTAGCCTTTTATATAGGTTGGAATGAGAGATACGTAAGAGTAGGCTTTTAACATTGATAAAGTGGATTTCCAGCTGCAATTGACAGGTTTGGTGAACTTCCCTCACCGCTCCTTATATAAAAATAATAAATAATCAAAAGAAAGAATCAATCTTACTCCAAAAATAAACTTTGATGAAGTCATTAATTACAAGAAAAACCGTTCGAAAATTGTCAAAAACATTGCTATAGTTATAATTTTGTTTTTTTCTGTAATGTATTTTAGCATTAATGAAAAAGTCTGTGACTCAAAATATACATTGGGTATTCATTTTGTGGTTGTGAAGGTGAAATTTACGCAATTATCTATTAATTATTTTCAAAAAAAATATTATACATTGCTTTAAGATATAAATAATTTTATGTTCTTCAGTTATTTGTCCTTAAGCATAAGAAATGAGAGGTTTTATTTGAGTAAAAGCAAAGCACAAATATTATAAAAGAAATTAACTTTTGTTCTACCTTTTCATTTGTTTTTTTTTTCATATTATCTCTTTTTATTATTAAGCAAAATAGAGAATAGAGAAAGTTTTTTAATTTCTAAAAGAAAAGATGCCAAGGCAAGTCTATATTTCACTTTCCCACATCTCGACCTAAAAAGAGGTGGGAGGTTAATTTCAGGGGGTAGAATTTTCCTTCTTTTATATCATATGATTCTTGGTTTCTTCTATTTCCTTTCTACCTTCACTTACAAATTAAGTCCATATCTTTATCATTTTATCACTTTATTCTTAAAAAACATACATTTACCAATAACTTAAAAGTAATTGACGAAAACCTTGAATAAGTTCTAAGTTATCCGTGCAACTAATTTTGTTGGTTGATAGATAGGGTTAGGAAAATAGGCCCTGGTCTTTTGTACACTTTCTCTCCACCTACCTCAAAATAAGTTTGGACGAAATATTTAAAATCAAGTCTTGTTCTATGGAAAAAATTCAATTTGCGTTCCTTTTAAGAACTAGGCAAGCACGAATATAAGTTCTCAAAAAAAAAAAAAAAATTCGGATACCATGTTCCCATTTATTTCAAAAGTTGTATTTCGTGTGTCTGACTTGTAATTATTAATAATTTTCATCCCAATTAAAATTTTTTCTCATTTTCTTATTGAACTTTTTCTTGTTATATATATATATATATATATTGAATATATGTAGGTATGAATAAAATTGGGAATATATGGATTAAGACAAGGACTTGCTGTCTCCCAATTCTTTCTATATGTGAGGTGCATGAATAAGATGACTTGTTGACGTTTCAAAAAATTTTGAAGCAAAAGATAGTGGCTCAAAATAACATTATAAAAAATGTAGGTTTTTTTAGATTGCTGTAATAAGAAGAAAATGAGCTTCAATCAAATCTTACCTCCCAGTTTTATTATATTATTTGAAGTTTGTTTGATGTGTAAAAAAAGATTTGATTATTTTATTAGAATTACATTAAAATTTGATCAAATATAATAAATTAGAATAAAATAAAATAAATTAGAGTAATTTTGTATTTCGCAATGTATTTGAATTAATTAGGTTTTTATTTAAATTAAAATATACTAAAATTAAAAAACATGCACTACAAGAAATCTACCAAATTGTAAAGAACATCAGCAATAGATATTTTTTATAACTAAATTAAAACACATCTACAATGCATCTGTAACGCATTAAAGTTAGTGCAAAACTGAAATGAATCAGTAACAGAATTTGCAATGCAAAATTTTGCAACGGATTGTTCGTTGCTATATTTGGCGGCTGAATTGAGCAGGAAAATTTTAAGCAAATTTGCAATGGAATAGCAAGAAAAATTTAGAAAAGACATATTTTTGTTATTATTTCGTTTCAAATTTAGCAACATATACTTTTTGTTTGCTAATTTGTAATAGATTTGCAACTGATAGAAGATGATTCTAAATTTGTAACAAAATAGCAATGAAATGGACAATCATTGTACATTTTGAAATAGATTTTTATTCATCACAATTTAGCAAGAAATTTGCAAGGGATTAAAAAAGACAAGTAACTAAATTTGCAAGAAACATATTCCTTTTGTTGCTCATTTGTAACAGATTTGCAACAAATAGAAAGGGAGTTGATCCATGCAAACTAAATTGTAACAAAATTAATATTTATTTCTAATTGGTAACAAATGTTTTTTTTTTCAATTTCTAAATTTGTAACGAAATAGCAACACCATATACTATAATTGCAAATTTTGAAATAGATTTTTATCTGTTACAATTCAGCAAGGGATATGCAAGGATTGAAAGAGGCAAGTTGCTAAATTTTCAATAAAATAGAAACTATTTTCTTATGCAAGTAATTATAAATAATTCTTATATATAAAATAAATATCTACATTTTTTTTTTGCTATGTCATTTTAGATTTAGCAACATATACCATTTATTGCTAATTTATAATAGATTTAATATTCATTTCTAATTAGGAACCATTTTTTTAATTTTTAAATTTGTAACAAAATAGGAACGACATAGATTATCATTGCAAATTTTGAAATAAATTTTTATTCGTAGGAATTCAACAAGAGATTTACAAGGGATTAAAAAAAACAAGTTGCCAAATTTGTAATGAAATAGAAACTATTTTTTATGCAATTAACTATAATTAATTCATATCTATAAATATCTACACTTAAATTGATTATTCTACATACAAATAACAAATGCTCAACATATATATAAAAATTTTAATCATAAAAAATATTTAAAAGATAAAATATTTTGTATTATGAGAATTAAAAGTTATAACAATATTATTCAATTAAAATAATGTTTTATATTAAACTAAAAATTGTTAATTTAAGTAGTTAAAAATCTTATTAAAAAAACTCAACCCCACTTGTGCGAAACCATCTTTTCTAAAAAAAAAAAAAAAAAATCCCTGATACACCCTAAGAAGATCAAAGAAAGAGGAATTTTATTCTCGCACAAGAAAGAAGAGGATTTTTCTGATTCTCGCACACAGCAATGACAATGCCCCAACGTGCCCAAAGAAAAAAGGAGGAGGAGTTGTTCACACAAATAACAATGTGTGTTCTTGATAAAGGAAAAGAAGACGATTTCTTAATCTTGAAAGAGAACGTTGTTCTAGGGGGGATGATCCCCGTTGGTACCAGATTCAAAAGATTAGTGCACTGTTCAAATCAACATAGCAACATTCCTTTGAAAATCAAAAAGAATAATCTATTCGAGGGGAACATAAGAGATATTTTGTTCTACCCTGTGGCGGGTGTCAGCGGTTCGAGTCCGCTTATCTCCAGCTCGTGAACTTAGCCGATACAAAGGTATATGATAGCAGTAAAAACAAAAAAAATGAACCAAAAGAGTTCTGCACCATGAACTTTGTACCGTGCACATCACTTCGAAAGGCTCTAGAAAATAACGTAGAAGTGCATAAAGAAATAGAAAATATTAAAGAAAAAAAGTGAAATGAAAGGGGATCTGATTCTAGTTATAATTTTGAAACAAAAATAACAAAATGAGTTTTTTGTAAAGTAAAATTTCTAAATAACAATTATTCCTATAATATCTAATTAAAATATGATAACAAAATTTATTTTATTGAAAATAACACAACTTTTAAATGAAAAATAATAAAATTAGTTGTGATGAAAAATAATATTAATATTTTAAAATTCATTGAAACAAATATTATTATGATTTAAAAAAAATTTTAATAATATTTTTACTTTTTAAAATAAATTTTTTTTACTTATTTTGAATTAAAATAACTTGACTTTTAAATGAAAATAAAAAATTATTTATGATGAAAAAATAATATAATTATGCAAAAAATGCTTAAATAAATATTATTATTGTTTAATTATATGTTAAGTATTTAAATAAATAATTTTTATTAAAAATTAGTTTTTAATAAAACAAAAAATAATTTTAAAGAAAATAAGAGGAATTTATTAAAAATAATAAGTTGATTTTCAAAATAAAAAAATATTTTTTTGTAACAAAGGATAGAAATTATAATTTATTAAAAACTAAATATATTTTATTAAATCAGTAAAAAAAAAATTACTGCAACTAAGGAAAAAAAAAAGTAATACAAACAAGTTCAAAATTTCCTTCTTAATATTTAAATTTTTTATTGTACCAATCCACCAAAAGGTTGAGTTTCCTTTATCTTACTAGTGTTGAATGACAATGCTTGGACTGGACAAGACTGTCCCATTCAATTGTCTTTCCAAGTATAAGATTAGGAGTGTTTGAACTCTTATTCCGTCATATGTTGTTTTACCATATGACACATTTGAGTAGTTGAAAGAAGGCAGAATACCATATGACATGTGATATAGAGTATGAGTAACGTGTGCCCAATGGTCTTTCCGTCTCCACTTTTACATATTTTTTAAATTAATTTTTATATTTATTTAAAATGCGGCTTCCTTTACTTCGGGGGTAACATTTTAATAAAAACTAATATTAGTTTTTTTTTAAAGAAAATTATTTTTATTAATTCTTAAAAATACTGCTACGTGTATTTAACGACAAGCAATTGCGTGAGAGTTGAGTTGTTCCCTTTGCGCAAGGAACACAAAAATAATAAGTTTTTCTTGTATGACTCGTCGAATGCTAACGTGGGCAACCTTTAATAAATGCCAACAATGTATTACACGTAGTGGCTGTTTGGTAGGCTAGTTTTGAACATCAAAATAAAAATCTTAATATATGTATCTTTCAAAAAAAAAAAAAAACATTGCAATAAAAATTGCACGATCCATTATTTTTAAGTTATTAGCATTAATTATCATATTAAAATGTAATTCAATACAATTTGATGATACACATGTTGTAATTGTATTATTGTAAATACTTCAGTTAATTTGATGTGTTATTCACAAGAACAAAAAATTGGGAGAATACCCCAAAGCACGGTAATATTTATGACCTATATTATAAAGTTATTTTGGTTTTAATGATTTCGTTTTTGTTTTTTTGTTTTTCTTTGTTTTTTTATTTTTAATCATTTAATATCTCTTCTAATCCCTCTGCCAAGTGGGCCTAGTCTACAACCTACATGCTACATGCATAAAGCAACGACCCTCTTCGACTTAAAGAAATTACCCGGGGCTACATCTGTTGGGTTTTACAACCCCAAGCAATCAATATAACTTGTAAAGTTATTCAAATGATAAACTTAGCAATCACATGATGAATTTAGTATAGTTTGGCTAATTAATGCCTACTCCCATGAGTGAAGAAATCAATTATACCAAAAACATTACTGTTGACACAAAAATGTACCAACAAAAAAAATGAAGGTGCAAAAATAAGAATAACATCAATAAATTGAGGAAAAGCTAATAAAATTCTTTTCCGTGGACAAAAAATTCTTAATAACACATAATAAACTTGTAAAAGTTAGAATGATATGCCCTTGTCTATTATTGTGAGTGATATTTATAGGCAAAGGTGATATATCAAATAAGGATATTTCTAGTTGTGGAGAGGTCTTGGGTGAGTAAAGATCTTTTGGGAAACTCAAAAATCTGACCATGCTATTCATTATAGATAGTTTTCCAATTTGTAGGAGAGGATTAGGGTGGGGATGATGGAGTAGATCAATCTAACATATTTTGAGCATGAGTTCAGCGTGACTTGTTGCCTTGTTTGGTTGTTTATATTGTTTGGGATCCTAGGGGCATGTGGATAGTAGATGGTTTCTTGATTTTTGTGATTGCCTGGATTGCTCACTGGTTGCCAAGTGTACAACAAAGCTTGCAATGCACGTTGTCGAAATTTGCTCTCGCATGTTTTCATTCTTGGCGAAGTACGCAAATTATCAAGTGTGAAGATGAGTTGGCTCCATACTTTCTTCGAATCACAAAATGTCTTTCTTCTCAGCCACTTATTATCATATTCTGCTTGGCCCAACCTTGTTTTAGGGATACGTTCCTCTGGTGCATCTCGTCCATGGTATGATTACATCACTTTCCCCAATATTTCTAGCCAACGGTCTACTATCCTTTTCGGCTTGACATTACTCTTGCTAAAGTTGGGGCTGAGCTTGCCATGTTTCCCCTGCTTAGCCTAAGGGGTAACCTTGCCTAGGTTGGCCCTGCTTAACCATAAGTACTTGTTAGCGATATTAAAATTATCCCTTAAACCCTTGTCATTAAGAAATATACGCATTAGAGCTTATGAATTCCTCGAAATCAACATCGTGTGATAGATATTCCTCAATAATTGTTGATCCCCTTTAGTGATGCTTATTAGAGAGTGCAACACTGTCAAGATATGAAAACCTTCCATATCCCTAAATCTTCACTATTTAGACAATTCTCGAGATGTGTACCATAAAATTGAATGGTTCAGTTAAAGGTTGGTTTCTTTATAAATAGTTTTGCCCATTTTAAGGGTTTTGCTTCATTTCTCAATGTTTGACTTTGTGCATTCCCTAAGCTTGGTTTTATCTTAAGTCGATATTATTCCTAACCCTCATTTACCTTTCCCTTTTCAATGTTTAAGTCCATATATGGCCTCATAAAATACTTAGCTCTAATACCTAGTCCCCTACAAAGTTCGGTAAGGTAATTTTTGGCAAGAATAAGGGTTGAGAAGTCTCGTCGAGCTAGGTAGGTTTAGATGCCCTCCCTTCAATTTGCTAAGCCTCTCGTCTCACCTTAGTCCCTAATCAAGGTAGACTCCAACTAAAGTAAGAGTAATGAGGAATGAGGCTTAGGTGCCTTGGTACCCATGACATGTTGAACTCATAGGATGGTGGAGGCAAGCTCAGTAGAAGGGTCAAGCATGTCAGGTCGCACCTAGTAGATGCCATCAATGTTCAATTGGTTGAAGTCATTAGGATGATGGAGGAGAGAACAGAGAAAATAACTATGGTTGGTGACTCTAAGGAGGTAAGTTTACTACTAAACTATTTTGATCTAATATAAATGACAAGAACCTTAGGTATCTCACAAATTTGCTTGGCATTTAGGACTCTGTTCTTTTGTAAGCTTCAGGGCATGATGATTGCCCAAATTACCCTCTGAAAGGCTAAGTAGTGTTCTAAGTGGGCCTCTTTACTATGGGTTGAGATTCCCCAACTTATGAAGTTGGCATCTAGAAAAATATTCACGTCCGACGTATGTTCTAATACACAAAAATATTCAGGTCCGACGTATGTATTTTCTAAAACTTTTAATAGAAATACAACGATTTACCTTAATTTTTTAAAATTTTACATTATTTATTGAAGAAAATTGAGAACAATAGGGAAAAATGCAAATTTGAGGAGAAGATATGTGAAATTATAAGGAAAATGTGTTTTCTTGAAGGAAATTATTTTTTGGATTGATTGTTGAATTTATAGAATTTATAGGAAAATTTTAGAGTAATTAATAAAATTTTTGCGAAAAATTTTACTTTTCGTGAATTATTCAATTTTAGGAGAAAATAATGGAATAAATGATGAAAATTGGTGTATAATCAAAATTTTGATGAGAAATGACGATTAAATGATTTTTTGATAAATTTTAAAGAAAATGGAAAAAATGTGATATATATGTATATATATATATATATATGTGTGTGTGTGAGTGTGTGCGTACAAAAGAAAAAGAACAGGAATACAAAAAAATTTAAAAATAAATAAATAAATAAAAGAGAAATGCAAAAATATGGGGGCCTGGGCTGACCCAAGCCCCAGCGAGCCAAGCCCAGCCCGCACGGGCTTCCAGCTTGTGCAGGGCTCGGGCCAGCCCGACTGGGTTGGCCAGCCCACGTGCCCAAAGATGGGCACCCCTTGTCTTTTTTGACATTCTTCCATGATTTTTGCTCGAATTTTTGCATTTTTTGGTATTTATCCAGCTATCAAACTATGAGAATCCATGGTATTGTACCCATGATCTTGCCATCAACTCATAGCCTCAAATGTGGCCATTGAATGATGCCAACTAGGCATCCCCCCCCCCCAACCACCACCATGCAACAAAAGAATCACACTTGAGCTGAAATTTTACTTCCAGTTGTTGTAGCCATCTTCATGAACATGTATCTCCGTCATTTCTAAGTCAAATCCTCTGAATCATAACTTGTTTTGAAGCTCATACTACCATCTATGAAGTCCCACAAGCAGTTCGCTAAATCTTGGAGCCATTTGAAGCTGAAACCATCGAGAAACGGGGCCGTTTATAGTATTCAAACCCAAAAAACCAAAAAAATCTATGTTTAATCAATCTTTGGAGCTGCCATTTCAAGTCCATTCTAGAGATAGAAGCCCTCTTCTTCTTCCTTCTTTGGTGTACTTTTGTATCCAAGTGGTGGGAATTGAATACTCAAGCCTCAAACCTATTTTATAAGGTTATGAAGTAGCTATCTGACTAACTGTTTTAACAGTTTTTGTAGGAAAACTAACTCTAAAACCAGATTGAAGGTAGTATTTGGAGTTCTTAGAGGTGTTCGATTGGACCAAGACTAGAGGCTTTAAAACCCCATACTTGGGACTACAAACGGGTAAAAGCCTCGAACCAAAAGCCTCTATGGTTTAGATTTTGTATGCTTGAAAACATACCTTATTAGTTATTGCTATGCACTTAAAAAAAATTTTCAGAACATCTTCATGCACACCATGTTTTGTTCCATCAGCCTGCCGGTGGGAGCGAGAAGTATGGGATATGTTTGGTGTTTCTTCCATCAATCATTCGGATCTACGTTGTATATCAACAGATTGAGAGCATATATGATTAGGATTGCCTGCTGTTTTGAGTAAGACTTATTTAATCAGGATTTCAAGGTCTAAACTCTTACAAAAACAGCAAGGAATAGCATCGAATTAGTGTTGGAAATTACAGTAGATAAGCATTCAAAAACCATAGGGGATTGAATCATACAATAATCTGTTACATAAACAAAAAAGTAGGGGGTTAGTTGACTGACCAAATGAAGGAAATTTGAGCTGCAATTCGGTGGAGAGGTCCCTGGATATGTAAGTAGTATGTGTACCAAATTTTAGTGCATTCTGAATTTGGGACGTAGGTTAACTAATTCACTAAGTGACTGCCTGTCAAAGGGTATACGGGATTTTCTCAATCTCTGTTAGTAAACCTAAAACCCTTAGTACATGGTGTCCAAAAATTATGAATAAAATTCTGTTAACTTTTTGGGGGAAATAGATCAAATCTGAAAATTTTTACCTAAGTCCAAAGGTTGAATTGATCACAGGAAATTTGAAAAATTTACTGCTAGGAAGTGTGAACCTAGAAGTCCCTATGGTTCAACTGAAAATTCTGAGATTATATTAAAGGAGCAAATCTCAGTACATTGAGCTAAAATTTAGTGGAGAGATTTCTAAATATGTCTAGATTATGTCTACCAAAGTTTAGAGCATTCTGATATAGATAAGTGGGTCAACTTAGGCAAATAGTCAGTGCCTGTAACATAGAATCCGAGAACACACAGTTCTTGATATCTCAGTCAACAACACTACCAAATAAAGTCCTAAATTCATGATTTAAAATTCGGGGGAATTTCTATGGAGTCTAGAACAGACTTGAAAATTTTGGTACAAATCTGACATATGGATTGCCCGCAGAAAAATTGGCAAGCTTGCTGCATAAGAGAGTAAAGAACCCAAAATTTGACTAAGTGTTGGGATTTAGGATTTTGAACCAATTTTGACCCAATTGGCCCATTTTGACCTAATGTTGGCACAAATTGATCAACAGTGACTAGGATAACCACATTGACCAGAGTTGAGCAGGTTTGACCAATTGACCGAAATGGCTCGGGTCAATCGAAACTGAGTACAACAGTAACATTAGAGATTAGGCCACTACATAAATAGAATTGAGATTAAGTTTAATTGATACAGATTTGAGAGAATACTACGAGACTGGGCCGATTGTCGACAGGACATCGGTGCCCAGGACCCGAGGTGAGTAGTTTGATTTAGGTGTTTTTTATGACTTTTATTCCTTGCATAAAACTCATGTGAAACGACATGGTTTAAATGGTTTCACATGATTTAGATACATCTGATTGATTTTGAGATGTGTAGATGTACACTGGTAGTGAGACCATAGGCTTGAGGGTCGAGTGTCGGGGTCAGGGTACTTGATGTAATTGAAGTTAGACTCGAGGTCCGAACGCGGGATTAGGGCATATGATCCATGCACCTAGCTTCCGACCCACTCGAGTCATGACACTCGAGGACCGAGCACGAGGTTAGGGTATTCGTGGACTAAGCCTAGCTTACGACCCGCTCGAGAGGCCAGTATGCCTAACTCAGGACTCGCTCGAGCAATGACCATAGTTTGGGTTGTTGAGTTAACCTAGCCTAGATGTGTTTTTACCCAACATTGATTTGAGATATTTTTTGGAACTGTTGCACTGATTATAACTGTTTTTACACTATGCCATGCTTTTAAATGCCATACCATCTTTACTGCTCATGCATACATGTATTGTTTTTGGAATATTGGTTAAGGGTAACATGTTGATTTTTCTACTCACTGAGACACGTTGATTTTATGTTCACTACTCTATCATTATTTCAGGTTCTACAATGGCTAATAAAGGGAAAGGCGTAGTGATCGCCTAGTTCCCTGACGATTCCTGTCTCTGTTTCTTTTGGTCTTTTAATTAGAAGTTGGTCATTCTGTACATGTGTAAATGGTCAATTATGAATTTTGGACAAGACTAATATGTAATGAAATGTTTCTGCTTTGTATGTTGCTTACTTTTGTTTTTAAGTGTTCCAGTCATTTTGATATCATCTGTTGTATGAGTTTTGGAAAGGGCTTAATAGTGGTCGCGCGAATTCGACTAGGTGAAAAAGGGTTCGTCAGGCCACTGTGTCGATCAGGCCGCCCTTGCCTTAGAAAAGGAGTCCTGACAAGTAATGAGCCTAAAATCAATGTGGCTTAGTGAGTAGTACGACCAGAATGTTACCCATAACCAACATTCCCAAAACAGTGCATCTATACATAAATAATAAAATGATGCAGTGTGAATGTGTGGCATAGTATAAAATTAGTTATAAATAGTGCAATAGTTATGAAGGAAACATGTAAAATACATGCTACTCAAAATTGTATCAGCTAGGGTTCAATCACCAAACCAAACCTGTGGTCATTGCTCGAGCGGGTCCTGAGTCAAGCTACTGGCCACTCAAGCAACTCGTGAGCTAGAAAGTATTACTCGAATACCCCAACCCTACGCTCAGTTTTTGAATGTTGTGACTCGAGCAGGTTCTAAGGCTAGACACACTGATCATATACCCTAACCCCGACTCTTGGTGCTCGAGTCTAATCTCAATCATATCATGTACCTTGACCCCGACGCTCGACCCTCGAGCCTATGGTCTCATTACCCATGTACATCCACACATTTTAAATCAATCTAATGTATCTCAATCACATGAAACCATTTAAACCATATTATTTCACACAAGTTTTTATACAAGGAACACAGTTGCAAAAAAACACCTGAATCAAACTATTCACCTCGGTCCCACGCACCGATGTCCCATCAACACTCAGCCCAGTCCCACAATACTCACTCGAATCTGCATTGTTTAAATTTAATTTATGTTCTCTTAAGAATGTGGCTTAATCTTTTGTTTTACTGTCCATAATCGGTCTTGATCGACCGAAGTTCGATTTGGTCAAATTTGGTTAATCGGTCAAAATTGGTCAACTAGTCAAACTTGGTCAAAATTGGCCAACATGATTAATTTGGTCAACATTGGTCAATTTAGGTCAAATTGCGTCAACTTAGGTCAAAATTGGGCTAATTGGGCCGAAATTCCCAAATTCTAATACTTAGTCCAAATTCAAACTTTTTGCTCTCCCTGCATAGTGAATTTGTTTATTTTGTTGCGATCAATCTATATGTTGGATTTGCGCAAAACATTCCCGGTTTCATCTTCACGTCTTAAAAATTCATTAAAATTTTAAATTCTGATTTTTGGACACCATTTGTTATGGTTTCTACGTGTGGTAACAACAACTGTGAAATCTTGTGTTCTATGTGGCAGGCAGTCAATTGATGTATCAATTGACCCCTTTACCCAATTCAGATTGGGGCAAAATTTGGTATACATAATCTTGACATGTTTAGTGACCACTCCACCAAATTTTAGCTCAAAATACCCACTTTTGGTCAATCAATTGGTCTCCTACATTCTCTGTTATGTAACATATTATTCAAATGTTCAAGTTTCCTATAGTTTTCAAGTGCCTAAACATCTCTATTGCTCCATTGATTTGAGGCCCTATCTTACATATTTTGTATAGTAATTCCAGAATATTGATATTTCAAGTTTCATCTCAGAACAGCAAGCAACCATGGCTATAATCATTTTTAAATACACCCTACGACTTAGCACGCATCAACAATTCAAAATATTTTCTAAGTATCAAAACCTTGCATATAACTAGGCATCTTGGCATGGACACAAAATTATGCATATAGAGGCTTAGGGGTTGGGATTTATACCTTCTTTTAGCCTCGAGTGTGAGGTTTAAAATGCCTCAAATCTCAGTCCAAACGGACGTCCCTAGCCACTTCAAATGATGCCTCAAAATTGGTTTCAAGAATTGTCTTTTGTTGGAACTGTTGTAACAGTTGATCAACAGTCAGCTTTAGTGCATTGTAAAATAGGTTTAAGACTTTAGTATCCAATTTCTGTCACTTGGAGATTTAAGTACACAAGCCAAGAAACAAAACAGGGGGTTTTACCTTAAAAATGGACCTAGAATGGGTTATGAATCAACCCCTTGAAGATGGGTTCAACACAGTTTTTTGCAAATTTCCAACTGCAACAGTGTCCAACAACACATTTTCATGGTCAAGTTAGCCTCAAATGATGGAAACTTTGACCAATGCCTTGTGCAACATTGTAGAGGGGATTGAGAGCTTTCCAATGAGTCCAAGATCATAGAAAACGAATTCAGAATGATGGAGAAATGGATTGTTGAAGGTAGGTTGCAAAAACTAGAAATAAAAATATGCTCGAGAGTTGAGGTTTTGTTGCATGTTGAGGTGTCATTGCATGACCAAAGGGAGTGCCACGTGGCTCATGAGCTGCCATACAAGGTGCCTTATTATCTCCATGTATTGGCTTGGTTAATGGGGTAATTGGCTTGGTTAGTGGGGTGGTTGGATTAGCAAAACCATGGGTTTTGCTGGTTTCTTGGATGAAAATGGTTGTGCTGAAAATTCAAAGAAAAATTAGGAGGAGAGAAGGGATTGGAGCTCGTGGGCCAGCCCACTCCCTGACTCAATTCGGCCCTCGGGCGCACCCAGGCCTTTTGGCATGGGCCTGGGCCCTCGTTAATTACATGGTTCATCCACTTTGTTTTTCACCAATTTTTATCAAAATCTTCACTATTTCTCAATTTTCATCATTTATCTATTTATTTTTCAAAAATTGAATAGTCTACTTAAAATTTGCATTTTTCTCCTAAAAATTCAATAATTATTCTGAATAATCATGTTTTTCCTTTGTAATTTAATATATTCTTTCCTCAAAATTGTATTTTTTTAATTATTCAAATTTTTCGTTCAATAGATGAATAAAAATTTGAAAAATTGAGAAAATTCATATATTTTTATTAAAAGTTTTAGAAAAGTACATATATTGAACCCGTTAATTCTTGTGTAAAAAATATAGGTCGTCACATAATGATATATAGTATTATAGGGTTCTAATAAGGATTGATGGACAAACTTACCTCAAAATGAGAAGCACATGGAGAGGATATCTAGGTCATCGTTGAGCAATCTAGACCTAGAAAAACACATCCAAGTTGGCCTTATCAAATTGGACATAAAAATTGATTATTCTACCATTGTGTTCCCTCCAAGAACCCTTCAAAACTTGATTGATAAAACTGCTCCAAAAAAAGTGCCCATAGCACCTATCTCGATAGTAATTGACCTTTAGGTCAGCCAAGGTCAACCTCTGGGCAAGTACATGTCGGCTCCCTAGTCAATTTATGTTGACTTAGAGCACTCAATACAATTGAATATAATGATATTCATGATTGGTAGCTGTATATCTGGGATTTTCATATTTATTTTTTGAAATTTTATAATATCCTACAAAATTTAGTCTAATCCAAGACTTTTATAGTGTTATCTAAATTTTCAAATGTCCTAATTTGACCTAAACACTATTATTGTTGTTAGAGACATTTATAACTTTATAAATAAGTATTTTATCTATTGCACATTATCTACTTATTGAACTCATTTGACTTGGGAATTAAAAGGTCTTTAGTTAGGGGCACATTGATGTTTTAACGTTGTTTTTTTTTTCTTTTTAGTTGCTTGTTGATAGAGAATCCAAGTCAACATTGATCAATGCCATTAGTGATCTAAGTCTTTCACAATCTATATCTTTCATGATACAGCTCATTCGCGATTAGGTCCATAATTTAAGTTATAGCTATCCAAGTTATCCTTGATCGATATCATTCTTTGCCCAAGTCATCCTCATGTGGTAGTTTTCATCTAGATCATTGGTGTTTTCTTTGTTTCATCATCTTTTGATGTTGGTTAATTTTTGTTCTAACACAAACATATAGAAGTTTGGGTTCAAGGCTGGTGATTTTATAAATTAGAGCTTAAATTGTTGCTTATTTTCTATAATATTCAAATAATTGTTGATTTTTAAAAAGAATATAAGTGTTGAAATAGCATATACGGCAGTGAATCCTTAAAATATCTCTAAGACATAAGTAGAAATCAACTACGACAACAAAATCGTCTGGAGTGAGCAATTTGGAACTAGGCGTGCAACTCAATTAATTTTTGTAGCCTCTCAATTTATCATAGATGACTAAGTGTGATACATTTTTCAACAACATGACTCGGCGAATGGACATACATAAGTCACAAGATATTGTAAACACATTTAATTATAAGTGATGAATATTGTATTGCTACAATTCTGAATGAATAATTTACATGGTGAAGTAGGGTATTTATAGTTGTATAGTAGAGCAAAAAATGAAAAATACTAAATACCGTATCATATCTTTTAGATATATTTTGGATACAATATAATTGTATAATATCTTATATAATCTAATAATATCTTATAGATATTATAATATCTAATA
>JAJIYU010007219.1:0-19448 GCA_030144865.1 Tinospora cordifolia | reverse complement strand
TATGCTGATATAATGAGATAGTCAATTAATGTTTACTGGAGTAGAAATTTAGTATTTTTAGGACTATCCTAGCCATGTAGTTGTGTCTTTAGTGGAATTGATAGCTAAAATCTTCCCTAATGCGTCTCTCAATACTAGAATGATGATTTAACCTCATTATTCTTTCCTAATGTCATCATTTCTCGTTTGCAAGGAACAAAAATTTGACTTTGCCCTAAACTTCAATCTTTGAAAATCAGAATTAATTGGAAGAGTTTGAAATTCGAAAGAATTTCAACAAAAATTTGCCAACATAGAGAAGTTCAAAAAATTTTATATAAATGCTAAAATGTGAATTAGTTCTATAAAAACTGATGAAAACAAATATAAATAGATACATTTTATGTATAAAGTATATATAAAATGGTTTAGAACATGTATTTAACATTAACAATGTTTAATGTACATTACACATGCTAACTTAAAACTGTTATTAAACAAAGAGGAAGAGAAACTTATCGTCAAACCTTAATGGTTGCAAGGAACAAAAATTTGACTTTGCCCTAAACTTCAATCTTTGAAAATCAAAATTAATTGGAAGAGTTTGAAATTCGAAAGAATTTCAACAAAAATTTGCCAACATAGAGAAGTTCAAAAAATTTTATATAAATGCTAAAATGTGAATTAGTTCTATAAAAACTGATGAAAACAAATATAAATAGATACATTTTATGTATAAAGTATATATAAAATGGTTTAGAACATGTATTTAACATTAACAATGTTTAACGTACATTACACATGCTAACTTAAAACTGTTATTAAACAAAGAGGAAGAGAAACTTATCGTCAAACCTTAATGGTCATGTGAACATAAACTCTTGCTTGATTGGTCATTGGCTTTGCTAATTGCTGCAAGCGCAAGTAATTTCGATCTTCTCTATTGACTACAATAGACAACTCTTGTTCATCTTTCTTCTCCCAACGTCTTTCCTCTCATACTCTCTGCTTATTCTTCTCCTCCTTCTTCTCTCTATTGTCTCTCCCCTAGGCTGCAACTCGTTTTTTTTTTCTTGGATAGCGCTCGCTAGGTGGACACATCTCGTCTTTAATCTTCTTCATTTGTAAAGACACAGAGGTTCTTCTATAAAAAAATGTCCTTTTTATGACTTTTTTTTGCATTGTTTTCTACAAAACTCATTAAAACTTCAATCCTAGGCGAACTTCACTAATTTTTTTGAAGATCGTGATGAAATTTTATAATTTTATAGTTATAGGTGAATTTAGCTTCGATTATCCAAATTATTAAATTAATTCGGCTAATTTCGCCAAAATTTGTCGAACTTTTAGACCATGCTTGTTTGTACTCCCTGCAACTATGTCCAAATGATCTTGATGACCAAAAGGCATGCGTTCATCATCAAATTCCTTTCACAGAAAAGGACAAGAAAAAGAAAAACAACGCATTTGAGATCCTTTGCCAATGAATTTGAGTTGTTTTATTTTCTTTTCCTTCTTCTTGTTCTGTCAATTTTTGAGTTCTAATATTTTCTTTTCCTTCTTGTTGCTCTTGTCAATTAAAATTTTAGAAGTTTATTGAACAAAAACTAAAGTTCTCTTTAATTGAATTGCAACAATCGATTATTGATTGTGTCTATGTTTAATAGGTCATTGCCAAACTTGGAGGTTAAAGTAGAAATCTCTTTAACATCAATCTTAAGGTGGAGTTCCAAGGAAAACATGGATAAGACAACCTGTTCTTCTGACAATGGGCATATTAGTTTGGTGAGTACCTCTTTCTTAATTTATAGTATAAAATATTATGTTGAAATACTTCTTTGCTTAGTAAACATTTTTACATGTTTTTCGTAGTTTTTTTCCAATTCAGGAAATTGCTTCTCTTGGAGTACTTTGTTGTTTTTTTGTTCACTAAACATTTTTATCTATTGAATGTTTGTTTTTTTTCTTGTTCAAGAAATTGAGCATTCTTTTACATCCGTAGATTGCAAACTCCTGTTAAGTTTGCCTAACAAGAGAGAGTGATCACTTATTTCCACATTTCCTGAAAATTAAATCCTTAGTTTTGGTGTATTTTTTGCCAATGTTTTCTTGGCTTCCAAACTTGTCCACTACTTGATTCCCTTATCCGAAATAGAGTGGGGCTTCAACCTCACTCTATGGTGAACATACTCAACCTAAGCCCTTTTTCTATTTAAATTTTCTTTTCCTAAGACAATTCAAATGATATTAGAGTAACTATTTGTTTTATTTTTCTTAAAGTTCTTCTCTTTAAGTATTTCGAACTAATCTAAGTTTTGAATCTTCAAAGTAAAATTCGAAGTTTCTATTTACAATTTCATGTATTTGGTGCCATTGAATACAACCAATCCATGCAGGGAATGAAGATTCTATGAGTTTTCTAGAAGATGTGTGGTGTGGCAATGAGCCTTTTTGCACATGGCTCCTATATTTTGTGGTCAGTCATGTGGACATGACCTACCTGTTTTTTAACTTTACCAATCCTTCCCATGATTTTTGTCCATAACATTCCATTCAGTTGACTCTTCTCCCCTGGGTCAAGGCTAGTGTCCATAGCCATAGCCTTCTCTCTTTACTTCCTGATTGCACTCTTAACAAGTTAGTTGTAAGATAGTTTGGCCATGGAAATCTTTAGGAGAGTTCTCTATTAAGTCCTTTTTTTATGTTGCTTTACGATCTCAATCTTCTCGTACCCCCTACTCTAATTCACTCTGGAAGGCACAAGCACCACCCGAATTAAAATTCTTGGCTTGGATACTAGCCCATGGGCGGGTCAACATAGAGATATCCTTCAATGAGGTTGCCTGCATGTATACTTGTCACCATCACACTAATTCCTTTGCAAACAAGATTTTGAGCTGTTGCATATTTGCTTGGGGAATGCCTTTTTGCTAGGGAGGTATGGCAGAAATGGAAAAACAAAAACCATTACGATTGTGGTCAAGGTGAATGACCATGATAAATACAACCCATTGTATTTCCTTTCATTGAGATTGTGAGGCGAGAGTGGCAAGCTCATTGCGAAGTACTATGCTTGGTGGTCATTTTTTTTCAAATATTTATTCGATATGTCATAGGGAATAACATAATCTAGCATACTCATTCTAGCTTCATTTCTTCCTCCAAGAATGCCTTGGAAAAAAAAATCGGCATAATATGAGATAAATGTCCCAACCACTCTTTACTTACATGTTCTTAAAAAAAATCATCCTAAATATATTTTATTTTTTGAGTCATGCTTGGCATTTTTTTTTTGTACCAAGGCCACCCAAAGTTTTGTTTAATGAGTTGTTCTAACTCTATATGTGATATGTATCAAATCTATTAATTCTAGTGCATCTTCTAGAACAAAATTTTTTAGTATTTGTCTACAAGTAGGTGTTTGAGACAAGGACAACCTTTGTCTTCGTTCATTTTGACCTCCTTTGTCTTTGTTCTTTTTGACCTTGATGTCTTTAGTGGATTGATGCCCGTAGCTTGTAGAGTAAAGATGATTCAAGACTTTGTTGTTGGGATGGTTAAAATTGAGGTTTCTCACCTCCAATACATTGACGACACCCTCTTCCTTCATGGTAGTGAGATTGTGAGAATAAAGTTCTCAATGCATTGCAGGTAGTGAACCTCAGTTACCTACAGTTCAACTCTGAAATGACTTGTTTGCATGTTTCTAATACGATCCTAATTCAAGGTGAAAATTTGGGTCATTTCTTGGGACTCGTGACAATTGCTATTAGAGCTTGGTAACCGACCGATTCGTTGGTGCTAATTGGGGGGCTAGTGACCGACCAATTCATTGGTGCGAATTGGTATCAAAGCTTGAAGGTTGCTGGTTGGGGACTAGTGACTAACCAATTTGTTGGTACGAATTGGTGCTTGAACCATGTTGCTTGGTGCAACTGGCTTCAGAGGTGTTATAGTTACAAAGTGTAATTATAGAGGGAGGCAATGCATGAGGACATTGAGGCACACAAAGAGAAAGTGGGAAATTGGAGCAGGTCATGGCTAGACTTTCTCAAGGGGAGTTCCTCACACATGTATTCTTCCACTAACATCATTCTTATGGAGAGGATTGATGCCTTAGAGAAAAAGTTCTCTGAATGTGAATTTCAATAGGATGAGATGGATGCAAGTGTTCAAGCAATTGAGGAATTAGTGGTGGACACGATAAGGACCATGTCCATTGAAGTTGGCTTATTGAAGAGGTCAGTTGGTGTTGTACCTCAATCTCGTGTTGAGACAAACAAAGGTGTTGGATCGTAAGTCTTTAATTGATGAAATTGCATGAATGAACTCAACGAGGTTGTTGGGAGGGTTGTTACTCCTGTAGTTATTGAGATTCGGGAAGGCACAGTCATTGCCTATGGGAGGGAACAACAACCGATATTTGGGCCGCAATTGACTTACTAGGATGGTAAGGTAGTGAATACAAGTGTTCTGGAGGACACATATCGATGATGTTCAGCAAGGTATGACTCAGGCGAGGCTCAGGCAAGGTTAGTTCGAATTGTGGTGCTCGGGTATGAGATGACCCTTGCACTTGAGATAACCATGAGGCGATTCAGTTAGCTTGGACCATGTTAAAATTGGTCATTTGGAGGATGGCACGGACATCCAAGTGTGGCATGACATGGTCAAACAATTGTAGTAGTTAACCTAGAATTCAAGCCCAAGTATTAAGCACTCAACCCTAAATAAAGAGTCAGGGTAGTTACTTGGACATGAGGACGTGCAGGATAGTTTCGACTGTTGCTAAGCACTCAATTGGAGCTAACGGGTTAGTTGCAGGCAGTTACCTGGACACGAGGACATGTAGGTTGAGTTACTAGGTAGTTGCTAAGTAATTAACCCTAACTTGCTGTTGCAGAGGGTTACCTAGACGTTGGGGTGTGCATGATAGTTATCAAATAATTGCTAAGCAGTCGACCCTATCCCAGACGTGGGTGTGTATAGGTTGGTTGCATGGCAGTTGCTAGATAGTCAACCCTAACTTGTGGGTATAGGCAGTTACTTGGACATGGGGCCGAGCAGGTCAGTTATAGGGCAGTTGCTAGATTGTTAGCCCCAACTTACGGATGCAGAAAATTACCTGGACGTAGGGATGTGCAAGTTAGTTGCAGAATAGTATTGGGGATGCAGGCAGTTACTTGAATATGGTGGCTAGGTGGTAGGCATGTAATGCGGCAATTATAAGGTGTTGCTAGGCAACTAGCCTTAAATAATGAGCATAAGTGCACATGGAGATGTGCAGAGGTGGTTTTAGCAGTTAGGCCCACCATACTTGGTCAAGGCATGACTGGGGGGCATCAGAGGCAGTTGCAATCAATTAGAACCATGGGTCACACAAGTGACATGTGTTGGACAATTATAAGCGGTTCAAGGTATAAAGTTATGTTGGGAAATCATCATGAAACGTGGCTAAGTGGGATTTTAGTACGTAGACAATCTAGAGAAGACATGCTAAAGACTTGGGCAGGTGAGGTAGTTATGGTAACTACCTTATATAGTTATTCTTGTAGGTTGTAAATAGAAAACCTCGTTGTGCTTGGGAAACACCATTGAGAGTGAGCTTTTGTAACCCATTTGACAGAGACTAAAAGTATCTTTGTGCCTCAACCCATGTTGTCCTGTGTTACCTTGTGTTCTTTGCTGTTTAAACAAGTGTTTTGCAATGATTGCTAGTTCAATCCACCTAGAAGGATATCCATCGAGAAAAGTTCATACCCTCCACGTTATCCTCTATTAGATAAGCTTGTAATGACCTATTAATTGAGGAAAATCAAGTCGAATTGTTGAGAATAAGGTAGGACCTTGGTGCATCACGGTGGGATAGAAATTGTTGGGTAGCGACCTCGAATTGCAAGCAGTGAACCTTGAATTGCAGGCAGTGAACCTCGATTACTTGTAGTTCATCCCAAAATCGTGAATTTGCACCCAAGTCACTTTGAGGTTAAACTGCAGGTAATCGAGGTTCACTGCTTGCAATCCGACGTTTGTTGCTTAGCAATTCCCGTCCTTCCTGTGATGCATTAAGGTGCAATTTGACTTGATTTCCCTCTGTCAATAGACCATTCCAAGCTTATGTACTCGAGGATGACTTGGAGATTATGAACTTTACTCGATGAATACTCTTGTGGGTTGATTGACCTGGCAATCAATGTAGAACACTCAAGTAAACTGTAAAGAACACTAGACAATCCTAGTAAAACACAAGATAACACAAGACAATACAAGCCAACATTAGTTAAGGCACAAGGATACTTTTATTCTTTGTCAAATGGGTTAGAAAAGCTCGCTCTCGTTTATGTTACTTGAGTACAACGAGGTTTTCTATTTACAGCCTACAAGAATAACTGTACAAGATAGTTACCATAACTACCCCACCTGCCCAAGTCTTTAGCATGTCTTCTCTAGGTTGTCTATGTACTGAAATCCCACTTAGCCACGTTTTATGATGATTCCCCAACTATACCTTTGTGCCTTGAATCGCTTATAATTGTCCAACACGTATTACATGTGTGACCCACAATTCTACTAGATAGGAACTGCCTTTACACATTCTCCAGCCATGCCTTGACTAGTTATGGTGGCCCTGACCACTAGAAACCACCTCTTCATGTCTCTATGTGCACTTCAGCACTTTTACTCATTAGTTAGGATTGGTTGCTTAGCAACGCGCTGTGATTGTCGCCCTGCATTCCCAACACTTGTCCACCACATTCAGGTAATTGCCTATACGCCTAACACTATTCTGCAACTAACTTGCATGTCCCCACTTCGAAGTAATTGTCTATATCTACAAGTTAGAGTTGACAAACTAGGAACTGCCCTGTAACCGACCCGCATGCCCCCATTTCCAAGTAACTATCTACACCTACAAGTTAGGGCTAACTGTTGAGCGACTGCCATGTGACTAACCTGCACACCCCACATCCAGATAACCGTCTTGGCATGTAAGTTAGGGTTGACTACTTAGCAATTGTCTGGTACCTATCTTGCATACCCCCACGTCTAGGTAATTGTTTGCAACTACAATTTGGGCTAATTGCTAAGCAAATGCCTGTTAATTGACATGCATGCCACCAACATCTTGGTAATCATTTGCAACCAGAAGTTTAGGGTTGATTGTGTAGCAATTACCTATTAATCGACTTGCATGCCCCCCGTCTAGGTAACTGCCTGCACTCGCAAGTTGGCACCGACAATCTAGTAATAGCCCTGTAGCCGACCTACACGCCCCCACATCTTGGTAATTGCGTACACCCATAAGTCAAGGTTGAGTGCCTAGCAATCACCTGGTAACTATTTTGCACGTCCTCATGTCCTAGGAATCGCCCTAACTTGTTAGTTAGGGTTGAGTGCTTAGTAATTGAGGCTTAATTCTTTGTTAGTTGCATCGATGGCAAGGAACGGAACGGAATGGAATGGAATGAACGGAACGAAATGGCACGAGGAGAGAGGTCAAAGGAGACGAACGGAGACCGTTGGTCGAACAGCAGGGAGAAAGGAACGACAAGTGGAGAAGTAGAGAGGAAGCGGAGGGGAAGGGAGAGGATCCATACGATCAAACTAGTCGGATGCACAGCGGCAGTTAAGGAGAAGCAAGGTGGACCACAGGAGCAGACGCGTCTTGGAAGAGAGAAAAACTGAGGGAGAAAAGTATGGCTGACACGTGGGGAGCTACAAAACATGGTCACAAGTGGTTCGAAACGGAATGACCGAAGAGGAAGACCAAGGTTGGATAAGGGTGTAATGTAGAAGACACATGAAAAAGGAAGACAAGACAAAAGGAAACGGGCTAGAGCCGGTGAAAGGGAGTCAACGGGGACCAAGAAGTTATAAGCATAACCATAGTCAAAGCCTTAACTATGGAATCAGACTAACAAGCAATGGTAGGTGGAGTTATGCCTCATTCTCAACTAGGTTTGGATTTTTGTCGATTTGCTACGCTAAAGATAGTAAGGAGGTGTTAATACAGGAAGTGACAAAAGCTCGCACTTACTGTATTGTGTGCCAAGAAACAGTCGGTTGGGTCCAAAAGGAGTTAAGGAAGCTCATCGAAGGAGAGGTGGGGAAAAAAGGACCGATAGGAGTATTCAGAGGAAAGGGGTCCACTACATTAATGAAGGTCATAACCAACGAACATAGAAGATTTTTGAAACTGACGAAAATAATAAAAGGCCAAAGGCAAAGTGTGATAGTGCCAGAGGAGAGGACGACGGAAGCTTGAAGACAATTGTGGAAAGCCCTAGATAAGGTAGTATAGGACGCAGATCACCAAAGGACGATAGTACAGAACACAAAAGAAGAGTGGACGAAGGTAGAAGGTTGAGGAAAGAAGAAGCTAACTACTACACTTCAGGAAACAATTGAGCAAAGATTGGAAAATACAAGACATGGTCAGACAAACCAAACCAATAGGAGGAAATAGAGATCCAGAAGGGCTGAAGGAAGCTTAGACAACAGTAAAGACCAATGATTCCTGGTAGTTAAGACATCGGACAAAACGCCATGGACCACGATTGAACGTTCGCTAAAGAAAATACTGAAGAAGGAGATCAGGATAAAACACCTGGATGTAGCAAGGGGATTGCTGATGTGCAGTAAACCTGAAGACGTGCAGATTCTGAGAGCGGAGAAGTATCAGACATATGTGGGAGGATTCTATATAGAGGAATGGAATGAGAAGATAGGGGTTCAGGGAGGATAGGTAGCATGCAGGGATAACTGATTGTGGGTTGAAGGAATAGACCCGAAGACTTGGAACATCTATACGTTCGAGAAAATAGGAGAAGCTTGTAGTGGGTTGTTGGACATCGCTGAGGTAACGGCGAAAGGATTGATCATGGAGATGGCGTTTCTCAGACTGAGAGGACATGATTCTGGCTTTCTACCGAAGGAGTTTGATATCTATGGGGAGTGGGGAATCTAGGAGCTGCGTCTGGTCGAGATTGAACGTAATTGGGGCCTGGAAGTAGCAGAACTTAGATCCCAGATTCTGGACCAGTTTGAGACAAAAAGATTCACAGAGGCGATGCTGGTCAGAAATCTATACGCCGGTGATCGAACCAACGAAGAGGAAGAGAACACAGATAACAAAGAAGATGACGGTAACGGAGCGGAAGGGCAGCCTGACGAAAAGCATGATGATAGGAAGGCGTTGGCTTAGATCAATGGTCCAAAGTGTCAAAGAGGTCATGATGGAGGGATGGAGCTAAAGCGACTACAAAGTCGACGACGTACCTGGCCTGGGCAGAACAACATGGATGGTCGAGGTCAACAGGAGCAGGCAGCTGAGTCAAATAAAGAGGATAAGGACAGAGAAGAGGGAGAAGGTAATCTCAGTGGAAAGAAAGAGGAAAACGACAAAGCCAGCTCGCAAGCTGGACCGGGATAAGAAGACACAATAAGGCGGGTCCAAGTCAGAATGAAGTCCAAATAATAATGGGACGCAAGATGAGCCCGAGACACGAGACGAGCTATGAAGGAGAATCAGAGGGGCCCAGAGGTAAGGAAAACCCAAAAGTTGGAAGGAGTATGTCGAGTGGGCCAGAGATAAAGGTCTACAGGAGGAAGAATGAACAAGCCCAAACAGATGGCATGGGAGCTGTAGCAAAATGGGAAACCCAAGGTTACCAAGAAGATAAGGATTCAAAGTGGGAGTTCAGGCCGTTGAATGACGAAGCATTGGATCATACAAGTGGAACGAAAAGACTGAGATCGGAAGTGGCAGAAACGGAGATGGAATTCGATGCAGAGCATGAACACCAATCCCGGGAAGAGGTGATGCAAAACAAGGTATGTTCCAAATCTTTTCCTAACTGCTTCTTCCCTCCTCGCATCCCAACAAACATGTCCAAAACTATGCAAAATGAGGGCAAGCAGAAGGAAATACCTCCTTCACCACAAGTGCAAGAGCGAGTCGGGTCTCCAACAAATGAAGAGTGGACTCAGACACAGGGCCAGATGAACGAAGCAGTCAAGCAGGGGCAGAATCAGGAAGACCAGGGAGAAGAAGGAGGACAAGGGGAGGATAGCTTGATAATGATGAAGGAAAAAGAGGTTGGAAGGGTAAGAAAATTCCTTCTGTCAATTAGGGCGCAATTGACTGAAGTGGAGTGAATTTCTGCTTAGTAGGGAGCAGAAGTTCCTTATGAAGATCCTCAGTTGGAATATAAGAGGATCGGGCTCAAATTCAAAAACCTTAGAAATTAGAAGGATCATCAAAGCTTCGAAAGCAGACGTAATCACTCTCCAGGAAACAAAACGAAGTAGTCTGGATAGGATAATCACATCTAGATGGTGGAAAAGATCATATGTGGAGTGGGCGGAGCTTCCAGTTTTGGGCTTTGCTGGAGGTATAGCAATCATGTGGGATTCTAGGAAAATGACGGCTTTGGACAAGCTGGTAGGCAGTTTTTCCCTAACAATAAAGTTCAAGGATGAAGGAGACCAAGGTTGGTGGTTCACTGCAGTATACGGTCCCTGTAATAACTAGGACAGGGAGCTCTTTCTAATGGAATTGGCAGCCATTTCAGCGATAGTTTACGGCCCTTGCTGTCTAGGGGGAGATTTTAACATAATGAGAAGTGGAGGAGAAAAACTTCATGGTCAATTCACCACTCAACAAATGGCCCTGTTTGAGGAGTGGATCCAGGATCTGTCTCTGAAGGAACCAGAAATGAAGAACCTCAAATATACCTGGAGCAATGGAAGGAACCCCCCAGTTTTATGTAAACTAGACAGATTCTTAGGAAACATAGAATGGTGGGAGAAACACCAAAACCAGAGAATTTGGGGCATGGAGAGGATTGTCTCAGACCACTGGCCAATTGTCCTTGATACCACAGATATAAAGTGGGTACCAGCCCCTTTTAGATTCGAAAATGAATGGATGAATCCCCCGGAGTTTAAGGAGATGGTGAGCAGTGTTGTCAAGGCGTCGCCTAGGCGTCCAAGCCCTCTCAACGCTTAGGCCACCGCCTAGGTGCTAGGAGGGCTTCTTTGTAAATTTTAAAAAAATAGGACTTTTAATTAATTAATTATTTTTTTAATTTTAACATAAATATAATAACTCTGTTCTCAAAGCTCTCAAAGTCAAACGACTCGAACCAACTCCGATGATCATCTGTGAGATTCCGGCAATCATCTTCGACACTCCAATGAGCAACTCCGACGTCTTTTTCAATGAGCGACTTCGACAACTCTCTCCATCTTACTGTGCATATCTCTCCCTTTCTCCCTCTTTACTCTCTTTTTGCATCTCTCCTTCTCTGTCTTTCTACGTCCCTCCCTCTCTCTCTCTACTCTCTTCCTCTCTATCTTCTACATTTCTCTTCTCTCTCTTTTTGCATCTCTCCCTCTCTGTTTTTCTACGTCCCTCCCTCTCTCTCTCTACTCTCTTCCTCTCTATCTTCTACATTTCTCTTCTCTCTCTCTCTCTATATCTAGGTCTCTTTTCTGTCTCCTTCTATTTACGTCTCTCTTCTATCTCTTTACATGTCTCTCTCTCTCTCTCTCTCGCGCGCGCGTGCACGCAAAATTAGCTTTTCTTTTTTGAATGTTATGAATATGAAGTATGTGAACTTATGATGATCATGATTTTATCATAATGTATTATCTAATATATTATTAGTTATAATTTTATAATTTATATATCATTAATTAATTAAATGTAAAATATAAATAAATAAAATTATAAAAAAGTATTAAACAATTTTTTAGGAGAAAAAAAAAATATATATATATATATATATATTGGGGAAGGGATCAATAAATAAATAAATAATTCTTCAGGGATCTTTAAATAATTATTTTAAGGACCGCCTAGGCGCCGTCTTGCCTTATTGAGGCTTACCGTCTTAAACTGTCTTACCGCCTTGACAACATTGATGGTGAGAACTGAATGGGCAGACAGTAGTTGTCAGGGGTGGGATGGTTACAGATGTATGTTGAAGTTGCACAAACTGAAAGCTAAGCTGAAACTGTGGAGTAAAGATCATAAGACTCTGGAAGCAGCAAAGCTTGACCATCTGAGGCAGACTCTAAGACAGCTAGACCAAGTCTTGGAGAGTGGAGACCAAGACCAAAACATCATGAACAGAAGACATGAGACGGTAACAGAAATTTCTCAATTAGAATGCCGCAGGGAAAGGAGAGCCAGACAGAGGGCTGGAATCAAATGGGCAAAAGAAGGGGACGTAAACTCTAAGTATTTCCACAAAATCCTGACATTGAGGAAGTCAAAAGCAACCATCTCAAAGCTGGAGGATGGTCAGGGTCAAATCCTAGAGCAGGAAGACCAGATCAAGGAATCTATTCTAGAGTACTTTGAAAGTCTATATAGAGAAACCAGTGATAAGAAATGGGGGATTGAGGGTCTAGAATGGCAGGAGATCTCAGAAGAGGAGAAAACGTGGTTGGAGAGACCTTTTAATGTGGAGGAAATTAGAGAAGTTGTGTTTAGCTGTGAAGGAGATAAAGCTCCAGGGCCAAATTGATATACTATGGAGTTCTTCCAGAGGGAATGGGAAACAGTTAAGGCAATTATTTGTGAATTTATGAATGAATTCCACCAAGATGCTACTGTGAATAAGAAAGTCAATGAGACATATATATGTCTTATTGAGAAAAAACAAAATTCAGTCAAAATTTCAGATTTTAGACCTATAAGTCTAATTACAAGCATCTACAGAATTCTAGCCAAAACCCTTGCAAACCGATTAAGGAAGGTGTTGCACAACACGGTCAGTAAGCTGCAAATGGCTTTTGTCAAAGATAGGCAAATCTTGGATGCCATCCTTATTGCAAACGAAGTGGTGGAGGATTATAGAGCTGAAAGCAAGCAGGGCCTTATCCTCAGGGTAGATTTTGCCAAGGCATATGACTCTGTGAGGTGGGCCTTTGTTGACTACGTGCTGAAGGTAAAAGGCTTTGGAACCAAGTGGAGAAATTGGATACAATCCTGTCTGTCTTCTGTCAACTATTCTATCTTCATAAATGGGAGACCGAGGGGAAAGTTTAAGGCTCAACGTGGTCTAAGGCAAGGGGACCCCCTTTCACCCTTTCTTTTTACTTTAGTTGTTGATACTTTCACGAGAGTCATGGAAAAGGCAGTGGTGTGTCGAAGAGTAGAAGGAATGAGGATAGGAAAAGAGAAAATCCAGTTAACTCATTTACTGTTGATGACTGCCTCGTCCTAATGAAGAAAGACAGCAAGGAAGCTGAATCTGTCATGGCTCCTCTTCAAGCCTTCTGTTTGGTTTCTGGTCTTAAAATAAATAAAGAAAAGAGTCATCTGGTGTGTATCAATGTGGATAAAAAGGAGGTCGAAGATTTGGCCAAGAGCATTAAGGTCTCCTTGGGTCAATGGCCTCTTCATTACCTGGGTATGCCCCTGGGAGGTAGTCCCAACAAGGCTGAATTTTGGAATTCAGCTATCCAGGTAATTTCCAAAAGAATTGAAGGATGGCGGGGAAGCTATTTGTCGAGAGGAGGAAGACTTCTTCTGCTGAAATCAGTTTTGGAAGTCATCCCCACGTTTTTTTTGTCTTTGTTTAAAATTCCTATAGGAGTAGCTAGAAGAATTGAGCAAAAGATGAGCAAATTTTTGTGGAAGCAAGAAGGGAAAGAGAAGGGGCAGCATCTGGTCAAGTGGGAACTAGTGTGCCATGAAACCCAAAACGGAGGATTGGGGGTGGGAAATATAGCTACCAAAAACAAGGCTCTTATGGGAAAGTGGTTATGGAGATTGTATAGACAACTGGAGGCATTATGGGCCGAGTAATAAAGAGTATTCATGGCGGTCTAAGTAATGGCAGAGAAGCAGGTATTAATAGAAAAAGGAGTAGAAGATCACCTTGGAGGTCAATTGGGGGTCTTTATCCTATCTTTAAGTCTCAATTAAGATGGAAGGTGGGTAAAGGTAATGAGGCTCATTTTTTGGGAGGACACATGGTGTGCCACAAATAGTTTAAAAGAGATGTTTCCTTCACTTTCTCAAATCTCAAACAAGCATGATGCGCCCATAGATTTTCTTTGCCAAACAATTCAAGAGGAGAGGGTTAGTTGGGGATGGAATCTGTATATCAGTAGAAATATTAGGGATAATCAACTCCAAGAGATCACAAACATCATGAACCTGTTGCAAGAGTTTCAGCCACAGGACGTGGAAGATAGAATAGAGTGGATCGGAAACAAGGATCATATTTTTACTGTAAAGTCTTTCTACAAGCATCTTAGTAACTATAGAAGCTCTCAAGTTTCTTTTCAGCATAATCAGCTGGTGTGGCAAGTTAAAACCCCTACCAAAGCCAAGATTCTAGCTTGGCTAATGTGTCTTAATAAATTAAATACTACAGAAGTCTTGCAGAGGAAACTTCCCAATTATTGTCTTCATCCTTCTATGTGCTGTCTTTGCAGGGAGGAGGAGGACTCGACACCTCACATTTTCAGTAAATGCAGCTTAATTCTTAAAGTCTGGCATAAGTGGAAAGAAAAGTGCAGCAAAGTCAATCCGATGCTACTGAATGGAGATTGGCAAGGAGAGGAGTACAATGGGGCGAACATCATCATCAAATATAGGCGAATGATCCTCTTCACTATATGGTTCTCAATTTGGGAAGAAAAAAACAACAGATTGTTTTTGAACTCTTGTAAATCTGTTTTGTATACTTGGGAAAGATCGATGATCTTGTTCTGTACTTGGATTAGTCCAACTAAACTTAGTAAGGGATATAGTTTTGGGGAGTGAGTGGCCAACTTGCATAATATTTTGCTCCTTATGTAATCCGGATGTATGAAGCTAGATTTCTCATCTAGCAGCTTTTTATTGTATTAATATATATCTATCTTTATAGTTTCTCTTCAAAAACAAAAATTCTTTGTTATTTGCTGCAACCGTTTGACTAGGTCATGCCACCCTTGGGTCCTCGTGCAATTATCCAAATGCACCTTTTTGACATGGTCTATGCCAACTGAATCGCCTCATCACCATCCTAAGTGCAGGGGTCATCTCATACCCAAGCACCATAACTCGAAATAACCTTGCCTGAGTTGCATTGAGCTTCACCTAAGCCTGTGCCTTGCTGAACACTATCAGCATGTGTCCTTCGGAGCGCTTGTATTCATCGCCATAGCTTTCTTAGTGATCCAACCGTGGCTCAAATATCGGTCTTTGCCCCCTCCAATAGGTAATGACTGTGCCTTCTCGAATCTCAACGACTACAAGGGTAACAAACCTCCCATACTAGATAAAGTCGATGTCCTCGGCAAGATCCCAACACAACTGCTACCTTCAACACATTTGTCTTTGTCTCAACACAAGATTGAGGTACAAGATCGACTACCCTCTTCAGTTAAACCAACTTTAGTGGTCATGGTCCTTGTTGTTTCTATTGCCAATTCCCCAATTGCTCAAACATTTGGATCCATCTTTTTTTTTGAACAGAAACTAGAAAGTATATTATATTAATATAGAATTAAGTACATTGTCGGATGAGAAATCCAACACAAAAGCAAAATACACCGATTACAATGATTACAATGATTGTAGAATGTTTCCCCCATTCCTCAACCATTCCCCAAAAGACAATCCCAGCGAGAGATTTGACGTAGATATCCACGAAGCAAACAATGTGTTGGATCTCTCCCATGTCATGTGGATTTCCTTCTTTTTTTCCTTGAACATCCTAGCGTTCCTCTCCTCCCACACTGTGTACCATATTGCTGCCATGAGAGCTTCTCTAATGCATAAATCCTTCCTATGAGAATGATATTAGCAAAAGAATCCATGAGTGAAGAACTCCCCTTAAGCTAGTCAACCACAACTTGCTTTAGTTTCCACTTTCTCCTTATGTGTCCCAATGTTGTCTCATGTTTTGCTTCTCGCCATAGTTATACTAGGTAACTATGATGTCTCTGAAACCAATTACACCAAGCAACAAGGTTGAAGCACCAATCTACACCAAATAAATGTTTAGTTGCTAGTCCCTCAACTAGTAACAAAATGCTTTGATACTACCTATCACGGGTCTCAAAGTACGAATCAAATTTTCACCTTGAATTTGGACCATTTTGGGAATATACACACAAGTCACTTTGGGATTGAATAGTAGGTAAACGAGGTTCACTACTTGCAATCCAAGTCTCATTGCTGGCAACCCGAGGTTCGTTGCCCAACAATTCTTGTCCTTCTTGTGATGTAATAAGGTCCCACCTTAGTATCAGCAATCCGACTTGATTTGCCTTGATTGATTGTCCATTCCAAGCTTATATACTTGAGGATGACCTGAAGATTATGACTTTACTCAATGGATACCCTTGTGGGTTGATTGACTCAGCAATCATTGCAGAACACTCAGGTAAACAATAAAGAGCACAAGGTAATCTCGGGTAAACACAAGGTAATGCAAAGCAATATAAGATAATATGAGTTAAGGCATAAGGATACTTTTGTTTTCAGTCAAATGGATTACAAAAGCTCACTCTCGATTGTGTTTTCTAATTAGTTGATTTGTTCCAATTCATTGGTTTAATTTGGTGTAGGTATAAATATTAATAAAGAAAAGGAGGGTGGGGGGAATCGTCATCTTCACAAAATGAATAGATATATTATTTTTTTTTTGTTTTTAATATTTTTTTCTCAAAACAAAAAGAAATGTATTTTGTTATCCTCTAAACCTCGAAGGAAGATCTTTCTTTGATGAAAGATTTGGGGGAGACCTACCCCCGATTGGGTCAGGCATGACTCCTTATTAAGGGAGTCTAAGCCAACCCTTGAAGAAATGACCTTAAATTTATGTGCATTGACTCTTAATCGAATTGTTTGAGAATCAGAAGTGAAAGAAATCATTTTATCTACTAATAGTGGCCAAATTGGTGTATTACCAAACCACACCGCTATTGCCACGACTTTACATATAGGTATTTTGAGAATACGTCTTAACAACAAATGGGCACAACAAGTTTTACTACTTATAGCCTACAATAATAAATGTACAAGAATCATGTACAAGGTAGTTATCATAACTACCAGACCTGACCAAGTCTTCAGCATGCCCTCTCTAGATTGTCCATGTACTGAAATTCCACTTAGCCACCCACATTCCTTGATGGTTCCCCAACTAATCCTTTGTGCCTTGAACACTTACAGCTGTCAAACATATGTCCCATGTGTGACTCACAGTTCTAACTAATAGGAATTGCTTTTACACATCTCCTAGCCATGCTTTGATCGAGCATGTGGCCCTAACCACTAGCAGCCACCTCTGCATGTCTCCATGCGCATGTGCACTCATTAGTTAGGTTTGATTTCCTAGCAATGCGCTATAACTGCTGCCCTGCACTTCCATCACCTTTCCACGACGTTTAGGTATCTACATGCATGACCAGCACAGTTCTGCATGCCCCCATGTCCAGATAACTGTCTGCATCCGTAAGTTAAAACTGATAGTCTAGCAACTGCCCCGTAACTGACTTGCATGCGCCTATGCCCAGGTAACTGCCTACACCTGCAAGTCAGGACCAACTGTCTAGCAATTGCCTTGTAACTGATTTGCACACCACCACGTCTAGGTAGCTATCCAGACCCATAAGTTAGGGTACACTGTTTAGCAATTGTTCTGTAACTGTCCTGCACGCCCGCATGTCCAAGTAATCATCTACAACTGCGGGCTAGGGCTGATTGCTTAGCAACTGCTTGATAACTGACTTGCATGCCCCCACGCCCAAGTAATTGTCTGCAATTGCAATTTAGGGTTGACTGTCTAGTAACTATCTTGTAGCCAACCTGCATGCCCCATGTCCAGGTACTGCGCCTGCAAGTTAGAGCTAACAGTCTAGTAATAGCCTTGTAACCGACCTGCATGTGTTAGGTTCTAGGTCTATGCAGTATTTGGGTCTCCGTTTAGCAGTAAACTCTTGGGTGAAAACATTTTGGGATCTAGTGATTGGTGCAATTTGTAGGAGATTAGATTAGATGGAAATCAACATTTCTATTTAAAGGTGGATGATTGGCTCTAAGCTGGTCAGTTTTGTTGACTATTCCCTCTTACTTCATTTCTTTGTTCAAGGTTCCTTGGGGGTTTTCACTCAAATTGAAAATAAGTTCTAGAGTTTCTTTTAGGGAAGCAAGGAGTCCGGTGGAGTGGGGCACCAAGTACGTTATGTGACTGTCCAAAAGTTGATGGTGGAAGGAGGACTTGACAATGAGGATATCTCAAGGAGGAACCTAGCTTTTTCTGGTAAATGGGTTTGGAGATTCTTGAACGACAAACTCCCTTTGTGAGTTATCGTCCCTCCGCAGCCAGCCAATTAGTGCCTTTTGGGCTTCCCCTTACTATCCCCCATCTTGAAACCTGCAGTTCAATTGAGGATAACACTTAAAGAACAAGATGAAATTCTATTGTTGTTAAGCAGCTTAAACCATGTAATAATTTCTAATGCCCTAGATTGATTCTTTTGGACATTGAAACCGTCTGGTAATTCTGTAGCTTCCTTAGAGCCACCATTCAACCTTACACCAACCCTTCTTTACATGCTTTGAATATCTTATGGTATTCACGAATTTCATCTTACATTAATGCATTTGGCTGTATCCTACTTTGTAGAAACCTTAACACTGTGGATTGGTTGCAAAGATGCTACCCACTTGTATATTTCTGCAAATTGTTGCTTGCTGTGTCACGTTGAAAGACAAACTTTAGATCATATTTTCTTCCTTTGCGGTGCTGCTGTGGATATTTTGACCTGGTGGGGGATCCTTTGAGGTGCTTGGATTTCAGCTCCAAACTCCCTTGAGGATTGCTTCTTATCTTCTAATGGTTGTGCCATGACAAGCTGCAGAAAGGACAATTTTCATTGCCCATCCTACGAGTCTGTGGAGCTTCTGGCATGAAAGGAACAACAGAATGTTTTACAATAAGAGCAAGGTCTTGTCTAGTTTCAGGGAGGACATTCAGTTAGTAGCTTGCAATTGGGTTCATGCAGCAGATACATTGTCTGATTTTTCCCTTTCGGATTGGTTGCTTAGCTGGAAGGATGTTTGTCTTGTTTACAACATTTTGCTTTCTTGGTACTGAGATCATCTTGTTCTCTTGTTTTACGTCTTCAGTTCTTGATGTCTTGATGTATTCTTGATGTCTTTTGATATCTCTGTATAACTGTTGGGATCACTACAAGTGTACAGGATCGCAATAGTAATATACTCGGTAAATACCAGATTATCGTCTTCTAGGAACGGTATTTAGTTAATAATCTTAAGGTCCAATCTAATTTCAGTTTCAACTTTATTAAGGCTAAGAATTTAATTAAATAATAAAAATTTAAATTAAATCGAAAGTAAATTGAAAGCAAGTGAATATTAAATTGAAAAATATATGAATTAAAATTCTAGGATAGTAAAATATCATGTATTCACTTTTAATATTTATTTC
>JAJIYU010007218.1:0-19483 GCA_030144865.1 Tinospora cordifolia | reverse complement strand
TCTAGGATGATTTGGGGAAATCTGTGAGTGAAATGACGAAATTAGGGCTTGAAATTTTTAAATATCGCAGAAAACACGGTCGGCACTTCAGTGACCACGGTCACTTATATGACCTTTTTTTGGTGATCTTCCTCTGATGACCACGGTTGGCCATTTAATGACCACGGTTGGCCATTTAGTGACCACGGTCGTTAGTGTGACATTTTGTTTTTCAACATTTTTTTGAGTTTTTTTCCAATTGTTTGACATTCTAATTTATTTTATTTTCACAAAATACCATATGGTAAACATTTAAAAGTTGTTTTCAAACATTTTTGCATTTATTTCATAATTTTTTTAAAAATTTATTTTTGTTGTGTACGCATTTGAAAAATTCAGGGTATTACAAAAGGAAATTGAAAATTTTCATTAAAGAATTATAGATACAAATGCATCCATTTATACAAAGGTTAATCACTCTCATAACAGAAATTAGTTGCAGTTACAGAACAGAATAGTTAACAATAATAGAGAATAACTAATTGTCTGTTAAAAAACAGAGATATCTAATAGCCCCCCTCAAGCTGGAGCATAAATGTTAGAAATGCCTAGCTTGGAAATAGAGAGAAGGAAGTCTGGTGATGGCAAGGCTTTTGTAAAATAGTCAGCAAGTTGATTAGAAGAAGAAATAGGGAAAAGATGAACAATGCCAGCATTCAGCTTCTCTCTAACAAGGTGACAATCAAGCTCAATATGTTTAAATAGGATTTTGAGCTATATAAATAGTTGACTGATTATCACAATAAAGAAGTGTTGGCTAATAGTGAGTAACACCAAGATCGTGTAACAGATATAGTAACCATTGAGCTTCACAAGTGAGAGTAGCTAGAGTTCTATATTCTGCTTTTGAAGAAGAACAAAAAACTGTTATTTGTTTCTTTGATTTCCAAGAGATCAAACTATCACCAATAAAGACACATGTTCTAGACATAGAATGTCGAGAATCAATACACAAGCCAAATCTGAATTAGAAAAGCCCTTAATTTGAACCGTGAAATTTTTAAAAAAGAAAAGTCCATGATCAGGATTGCTTTCCAAATATCTTAAAACACAATATGCAGCTTGCAAATGTACAGTCATGGGACAGTCTAAAAACTAAGATAATTGCTGAACAAAAAAACTGATATCAAGTCGTGTATTACACAGATACAATAATTTGCCAACAAGAATTATATATGAAGAGCTATTATCAAGACAATCACCATCATTCTTATGAAGCCTTTGAGTTGGAACCACAGGTCTTAGAATAGGTTTGCAATTACTATAAGATGTGTCTTCTAACAGATCTAATGTATATTTTCTCTGATAGAAATGAAACCCTAATTTATACCGAACAATCTCAAAACCAAGAAAGAATTTTTACTGACCAAGATCCTTTATCTTAAAGGCCTGATGAAGAAAATTCTTGACTTCTTGTATGAGTCCCAAATCATTTGATGCCAAAACAACATCATCAACATAAATAAGTAAGACAACAAAGGAAGAACCATAAACCTTTGTGAACAAGGAGCTATCTAATTGAGCTTGTTTGAATTCAAGAGATAAAAGAGCATCTGTGAGCTTGGCATACCATTGTCTACTTGCCTGTTTGAGACCATAAAGAGACTTCTGAAGTTTACATACTTTAGAAGAATCTGAAACTTGAAAGCGTGGAAGAATTTGCATGTAGACTTCTTCATTTAAATCACCATGCAAGAAAGCATTGTTGATATCAAGTTGATATAAGTGCCAGTTTTTACAAGTAGCAAGTGCAAGAAGGGTTCTAATAGTCATCATTTTTGCAACAGGAGAGAAGGTATGTAGATAATCAATACCATTCTATTGAGTATACCCTTTTACAACTAAATGAGCCTTATGTCTCTCAATGGAACCATCAGCATTAAATTTCGTTCTATATACCCATTTACAACCAATTGGTTGTTTATTTGGAGGAAGATCAGTAATAATCCAAGTATTAGTTTGTTGTAATGCATCTATTTCAAGTTGCATTGCAGTCTTCCAACATGAATGCTTCACAGCTTCATTATATGATCTAGGATCTTTAGTGTTGTTAATTGAGTAGCAAACACTCTATGGGCATTAGACAAGTTTATAAAGGAATGTTTTGTTGACAAAGGATAAGGGTGAGAAGTAGGAAAAACAGAGTTTGATTTTAAATTTGGTAAGTTGTAGCTGTAGTTTTCCAATTAAGAAGGTGGAACAATATTGCAAGAAGACCTGTGTAATGATACATTTTGAGTTGGAACTATTGTATTTGAATTAGAATTTTCATGATTAATTGAAGGAGAAAAATTTGAGGGAAAAGAATTAGATGAAAAAGAACAAGGATCATCTAAATGTACTGAATAAGAGGTAAGAAGAACAAAATCCAAAATGTATTAGTAACAAATGAGGGAAAAGAAGATGAAAAAGGAAAAAATGATTTCATAGAAGTAAACATTTCTAGAAATGAACACACGTTTGGTTTTGACATTGATAGTCTAAATCCTTCGGTAATAGAAGGAATGCCAAGAAAAATACATGCATCAACTCTACTATCAAACTTGGATCTATTATGTTCAAGAGAAGAAGCGTAACACAAACAACCAAAGAGTTTCAAGTTGGTAAAAGAAGGGTGAAAGCCATAAAGAAGTTTAAAAGGAGTTTCATTAGAAATGATAGGTGATGGAGTTCGACTGATAAGGTACATAGTATAAGTAACACAATCTGACCAAAATGCTATAGGTAAATTGGAATGAAATTCAATGATTGAGCAACATTAAGTATGTGTTGGTGTTTTCTCTCAACAACAGAATTTTGTTGAGGAGTCTACTCACATGTGGTCTGATGAATGATGCCACGAGAACCATAAAACTCAAGCATATTAAACTCACGACCATTATCACTTCTTATGCACTTAATCTTTGTAGACAATTGAGTGTCAACCAAATAGCAGAAATTTTGAATAAGTTGTCTGGCTTCACCTTTGGATTTCATAAAAAAGACCCAAGTGAAACAACTTTTATCATCAACAATGGTTAGGAAGTATTTATGATCATGTAAAAAACCAACATTACAAGGTCCCCAAATGTCAACATGTACAAGATTAAAGCAATTATAAGAAACAGAAGAACTAATAGGAAAAAACAACTTTCATTGTTTAGCAAAATGACATACATGATAATGATCAAAAGAGGGCAAAGTAATAGAATGATCAATACATTGCAAGATTTTTAATCTTGCATCAGATAAATGTCCCAATCTGTAATGCCAAAGATCATTATGACTTGGCTTATTCAAAGTAGAAACAAAAGAAACAGAATTGCATTTTGAAATGGTAAGACAAAGAAGATGGTACAAGCCATTGGTTTTTTTAGCTAATCCAATCATCTTCAAATGATGAAGATCCTGGATAAAACAATGATCATGAAAATGAATAATCGAGCAAGGATAAGCTTAAGTAAGTTTGCTTGCAGAAATTAAATTGAAAGAAAATTATGGAACAAAGAGAACATCATGAAGAATAAAATGATTTGAAAATACAACAGTTCCAGTATGAGTAACACATACTTTTTGATTGTTAGGTAAAGAAACGAAGGCATCTATGACAGGTTTGTAAGAATCAAATAAATTGAGATTACAAACAATGTGATCAGTGGCTCCAGTATCAAAGATCCAAGTAAATTTATGAGGATGTGAATAATTAATGAAAGAAGATTTATGCATATTTGAAGCATCAGCTACAGATGAAAAATGAAAAGTAACTAGTTGACTTGAGATCCACCTTCCGAATCAAGCTTTGATTGTTGAAGTAATGCAAGAAGTTGATGATACTATTATTATGTTATAACAACAGGGGATGTATTAGTCAATGAAGGAACACCTTGATTATTAGTATTCAACTGTTTGAAATCATCAGGAGATGGTACTTCAGAACTGACTTGATTTGCTTGAATATTAAAAGGCTTATGTTTGCTTCTATAGCCAGGAGGATAGCCATGCTTCTTGTAACAAACTTCAATAGTTTGACCAGCTATGTTACAAAATGAACAAATTGGTTTAGAACCATTGTTTTGATATTTGTTTGCAGTCCTTGACTGGGATTTGGATTAGTATTTGATTTCTTGGCAAATAGTGGTATAGATTGTGTCAAAAACACAAATGGTTCAATGGATCTCGAAGTAGCATGATTAGACTGTCTTTCACGTCGAAGAACAAGAGAGAAAAACTTGTTTATGTTTGGCATTGGATCCATTAATAGAACTTGGGATCTAACAGTAGCAAAATTGTCATTAAGGCCTTTCAAAAATCGGATTGAATGATCTTCTTCATAAGGTTGTTTGACAATTCGAAGAGTAGAACAACTACATTGAGGATGGCAAACACAACTAGGAATTGGTCAAAGTGTTGTGTATTCATTCCAAAGAATCTTCAATTGAGTAAAATATTCAGTAAAAAATAATGAGTTTTGTTTAGAACCTACAATTTCCTCCTGTAACTCTGCTACACGAACAACGTCTCCTTGTGAAAATCTGTCATACACATCTGTCCAAACATCCATGGCATTATCAATCCATAAAATAGTTCTTGCAATTGACTCAGAAACAGACCTCACAATCCAAAAATAAACCATAGTGTTGCATTTTTCCCATGCTAAATATATTGGATCGTCTCTTGCAAGAACAGATATCCTACCATCAACAAATTTCAGCTTGCTTTTTGAGAGTAATGCACCTCTCATTGATCTGTACCACGATTGATAATTCAATCCATTGAGAACAAGAGACACTAAGATCAACAATGGATTTTCATTGGGATGAAGATAATAACAACTATCTTCATGTCTTAAAGATGCTACAGCTATGGAATCTATTGAAGAATCGGCTTCTCGTTGTGTCATGGTTGAAGAAAGAGTTAGAAAAAAAAGGAAAAGAAGAAAATAAGAAAAAACAATGAATAATTCTCTAATATTATAACAGAGTACGCAGTTCAAGAAAGGAAACTGAAAATTTTCATTAAAGAAGTATAGATACAAATACATCCTTTTATACAAAGGTTACTCACTCTCATAATAGAAATTAGTTGCAGTTACAGAACAAAATAGTTAACAATAATAGAGAATAACTAACTGCATTTTAATACATATAGAACACAACACAATTAATTAATGGTCCACAATTAATTAATGTGTTCCCCTCGAAGCAAGACAGGTGATGAACTTTCTGAAAAGTGCAATCAAATATTTAAGCCTCCAATATATATATATATATAGTGCTATGCTCAATGAACTACTTTTATTGGAGATAAATAATTTAGATTATATTTTACTAAATTTTGTTTTCAGTTAAAATTTTAGATACATGTCTAACTAAAAATTGGATTTATATTTTACAAAAGGTCTATCCAAAAGCTGAGTTTATGTTTGAGTAAATTTTACTAATTATATGAGGAATACAAGTGTTTAATATCTAGAATTTTGTTGTCTATAAATACACCAGCAAGTCACAAAATAAATAAGTAAAGAAATACATGATTTTTTTCCAAATTTATTTTATATCCAACATGGTATTAGAGTGGATTTAGTGAAGTGAGATCTTGTGATATAGAAAAGAAATGGTTGAGATTGAATTATAGGCAAAAAGAAGATCACCTATGAGTTCTTGAAACAGTTGGGTCACAACAAGGTAACACTATCAAGTATGCAGAGGAAACAAGAAACCAATTCAAGTAAAATCATTAAATCAAAAAAGAATCACTAAAGCGAGTCTTTTTGGTTGTATACTTGTTCAATGGCAATGAGGTGAAAGAACCTTGAACAGTGCAGTTGCAAGTTGTTGCACATTAAAGAGCATTAGTAGAGTTGTTGCATTTGTTGTGCCTCTACGCTAAAGAGGTACATGAAATTTAATTGTAAGTATATGTATGTATATGTGTGTGTATGTGTACGTAAGCTTAAAGACATAACTTAAAGAGAAAACCAATTGATAGACAAGGAAAATTGAGTGAATAGAACCTCACATAAGCAACATCAGTGGCATCCATTAGCAATAGAATATGCAATTCTAGGGAAATGAGAGGGAAAGGAGACTCATCAAGAATTTTCATATCTACGGAGTCACTAACTCCAATATTAGCTAGCATATCAGCACAACTGTTTCTTTTCCACAATCAATGTTGGGGTTAATACTCCCAATTGCTTCATATGTGTGTTTTGTACAATCTACAATGACATTAGCTAGGGGATGGTATTTTAAAACACCATATTTTGACATAGTATGTAAGAATCAAGGCCACCATCATCATTTTCAAGACACCTACGAACAAAAAGATGAGGGCCCTCTCTTACTCCCCACAACTCAACAACCATGTTGGATCTATGCTAAACATTCCCATGAAAACCCCAATCTAGCCACCATAGATCATTCTGGAGAAAACCATCAAAGCTGGCATAGCATAGTTGCCTTTTAAATTGTCATCCTAATTCTATTTAATCAAACCAATAAGTGGAGGGTTCCATCTTATCAATTTAGTACCAATGAGAATTTAAGATGTCAATCTCTACAACATATCTTCATGAAAATGTGCTAAATCAAGTTGTAGCACTTGAGATTTAATTTTGTCCTTACTTATATACCAAGAATACTAACATTCTTTGTCAATTATTTATTGTGGCTTTTCTAAAGAAATTGTATCATAGCTACAGATGTGAACTACCTTAGCATGCCATCTCCATTTCACACATTCTTTAGGTAGTTAAACATTGTTTAGCTTTGTAGAGGAAGCTAGCTAAATAAGTAACAACAAAGGTTGTGTTAGTGAATTAGTCATACTTGTAGCATGACTAATTAAATACTTGTAGCATGGCAACAATTTCTTAAAACATGTAAAATTGTTTCCAAAGCTTCAAAACAACTCTTACATATTAGTAAATTAGTCATATGCCTTCAATGTCACACCTCCTTGGTGAGAAGTTTATTATGTTGGAAACATTGCGAGCAAACAAAATCAAAATAAGAAAAATATTGAAAGAGAAGATGAAAGACTTGAACTTAAGAAATTCGTTTGATCTGCTTGATTTGAAATGAGAAGTTAACAAGGTAATTATAACACTCTACCCAATAAATATATACATGAATCTAAATATATATAAACAGCTAAGTTTATGGATCACACTACACTAGGTGCATGACTATACTTGATTAACTCTAAGTGCATAAATATACTTGATTAACTCCTAATATATTCATAAATCTATAAAAATATGTACTTATTTAATATATTCACAGCTAGTTAAATTTATTATATTAATTTGAATCACATTTACTGTAAGTGTAGGTTTATTTCTAACATCTCCCTTTGAACATGATTCATGCACTCAAAAATCTTAGTTAATTCTTGACATTCCCCTTAAATAAGACTTTGAATAATGCAAAGTGCATACTTGAGCTTCAAAAACTCTCATTCTTTAATGCCTTTATGAAAATTTCAACTACTTGATCATGAGTTAAACTTTACTTGATCAGAACATCACCATTTTTCCCAAATTTCTAGTAAAATAACACCTAATTTGAATATGTTTACTTTTACCATGAAAACTAGAATTTTGATAATCAGTGGTCAATTTGTTATCACAATACAAAGTCATTGCTTCCTTTGGAGCTTGCTTGAGTTCCTTTGGCACCCATCTCAACCAAAGTTCTTGAGAACTTGTAGTTGCCAAAGACAAATACTTTGCTTTGTCAATAGAAAGAGTCATAATTGTTTGCTTTTTTGAGGCTCATGAAATTGCACTAAAGCCAATTTTGAAAATATAACCAAATGTGCTCTTACGATCGTTATATCTTCCACCCTAATCACTATCACCATAACTAACCAAGCATGATAGATCAACCTTCTCATATTGTATGGCATGATCCACCATGCCAAGAACATACCTTAAAATTCTTTTGTCAACTTCCCACTATCCTTTCTTTGGTGTTTTTATAAATTTGTTGATCATGACAACTACAAATGTGAGATATGGTCTTGTTGTAGTTAGATAAAGAAGGCTTCCAATTAGACTATAATGGAGTGTTTTATTAATGAAAAGATCATATTTATTATCCTTCCTCAACTTTAATTCAAACTCAATAGGATTTCATATGGACATTTCATTATCCATTTTGAATCGCTTCAATAAGTATTTTAGATATTTCTTTTGAGATATCAAGATGTCTTCATGATTATGCTTCATCTCAATTCCAAGAAAGAAATGAAGGATACCAAAATCTTTCATCTCAAACTCATTCATCAATGAGTTCTTGAAATCAACAAATGTACATCTGTCCACTAGTGCCCATAAAGATTAAATCATCAACATGTAAGCAAACAATTAGAATGTAATTATTGTTACCTTCCTTGATGTAGCAAGAATGTTCATACAAACATCTTTTGAAGTCATTCTCTAGGAAGTGGTGGTTAATCCAATTATATCATGCTCAAGGAGTATGTTTATGTCCATAGGGTGCTTTCTTTAGTTTACAAATTTCTATTTCTTCACTTGTCTTCACATCCCCAAGAGTTGATCAATGCGAACTTCTTCTTTAAGAACTTCATTTAGAAATGCTAACTTGACATCCATTTCGTGACCTTTTCAACCATGTTGTGTTGTTAAGGCAAGGACTAATCTAATGGTTTTAAGTCATCCAAAAATTTCTTGGTAGTCTATCCCATGTTTTTGCTTGTAATCTTTGGCAACAAGTCGTGCTACATACTTGTCAACTTCTCCTTCTGAATTTAACTTATTTTTGTAAATAACTTGATATTGATGGCTTTCCTTTCCTTTGGAAGTTCAATTAGCTCCCAAGTTTCATTTCTTTTTATGGTATTAATTTCTTGATCCATTGTTTGTCTCAACTTTACATGTTGTGAAGCATCTCCAAAGCTGGTTGGATTAATATCAACAAAAAGTGCACAATTTGTCAAATCATCTGCTAACATTGTCATCGTTGATTCATAATATCATAAATACTTTTGAGTTTTTTTGGTGGAGAGTCATTATTACTTGAAGAAGATAATGATAAAAATGATGATAGTTTGTTTACGCTATTATGATTTGTTATTTGGGCTTTCTAGTTTTTCATCATCTATGAAAACTGATTTTGATTGACATCAGCGTATCAATTCCATGACTCTTCTTCCTTAAAGGAAACATCTATTATAGTCTTCTTGGTGACAAATATAACACCCCAATTCCCAAGTCTCTCACAATTGTCTTAGTCGACATACTTGTCTCACAATTAGAGAGACATATATGCAATCATTCCTGCTTTGTCACATTTTACTATTCAAGAATTGTGATATTACTTATTTCTCACATCACTAATCTCCTAGTTGTGCTAGGTCACATCCCATAACATATTAGAGTGAATTACAAACTGATTCATAACATAAATATTAAACCTTGGGATGATATATATTAACTGTAAAAGAATAAAAAACTAACATCAATGATGATAACAACGGTCCCATGGCCGAGGTTAAAATAAAATGATCAACATCTGGCCCAATGGCCGACTCCAACAAGTAAATAAACAAAATAAATAGTGGAACCCATACCCTACAATTGGAAAATAGAAAATAAACTTCCATTCCTATGCATCCTCACTATGAGGCATATTAATACTAATAAAAGGACTCCTCATTACTTGTCAACACAAGTATCTTTAATGGTTACCTAAAATAGAGTGAGTGGGGTGAGCTCAAAAGTGAAGTGGATCATACAAAATACATCTCAAGCATTATTCAAGTCAAAACACATAACATACAAACACTTGTCAAACATTAGGTGATTCAAATAATTCAATTATTTATGGTTGTCGTTAAGACCGGAAGGACTATACTCGGCATCCCCCTTTTCTGGTTTGGGATATCATCTAGAGATAACACCCAAAGACTAGTCACCCATTCAAGACCCTAACTTAGGAATGAGGTTTCAACTCGACACCCAGTCTCATCTTACCACTATCACCAATCATGATAGTAGTATCAAAACCCACCACGGGTTGGGGACACCCACGATGACACTAGATCACTACCATGATATCAGCATCACCGCCCTGGCATGTGGTTATATTTCTTAATCATCTTTGTTAAGTGAGCCAACAAGTTTAGACCTAACTATCATGCTCGATAGCTTTAGAATTCAATGACATCTGAAAGGTTTTGAAAACAAGTAATCATATCTATATAGATCATCAAGTTCAACATCTTATAATTATATCCTAACATGCTTCTAGCATTCAATCAAATCACCAAACAATCATGCATGAAATCACTCAGTCATTGTCACAACACCCTAGCATGTTTCTAAACAAACATCACATGTAAACAATTTATCACATTAAATATTTAAAACTAGAATAATACTAAAGAGTAAAGTAATTGTCTCCACCTTAGTTGTTGATTCCCTTGAATCCTTAAGTTAATTATTCTAACTTGTCTCAAACCTTCACCTTTAAATATTAAAATCATCAATCTTAGGAATTAAAGCTTTCTATGATGTTTTAAAACATGATTTAATGATTCTTTAACCAATAGAACCCATAGTGTATCAAGTATGGGCTATTAGAAAGGTCAGAACATTGATTTGCATCTGTGTACCACAGTATTAGAATGGCTCTAGCACGATCCTCAAAAGCATGAATAAAACTCAAGGGGTGAATTTATCGCATTACCGCAGTAATCTATCATATTACAATGATAAACAGAATAGGGTTTAAGAAAAGAGGTTGAGAATTTTATCACATTACCAAGGTAGTCCACAACATTACCACAGTAACAAGAATACAAGGTCCTGTTCTTATCGCACTACCGCGATAATCCTTGGCACTACCGCAGTAACCAATGTATTCATCACTTTGCATGGTTCTGTACTTTTACACATTACCGCAGTAATAACTTGAATTACTACAGTAACACATTAGAACAAGATAGAATTGTTTTACCTTGGCGAAATCTCCCCAAAATAACTCTTTGATGAGTTAGTATGCAATAACTATTCTTTAGATCCCTTTAAATGGTTTCAATTCTATTTCACTTGTGGAAAGACCAATATGAATTTATGAATTTTGGGTGGGATGTTAATTCTCCATAAAATAGAAAAAAAAAACACATATCAATGCTTAGAATCGCATGTTACCTTCTTAGCTGGCTCTATGGGCATTTATGGTGTGAAATCCCTGATTTAGGGGTGCAGTTCTCATTGCTTTCTCTTGTGGGACGAGTTGGAAAAGAAGAGGGAAGACTTTAGTCAACTAGAAGTGAAAAAAAAACAATGAATTTCGTTAGTTATTTATAGAGGGGCACTGGTTTAGAGTTAGGATAGGTTTAGGACTCATAAAGAGATAGGATTTGGTCTATCTTAGATTCCCTTGTTATTATATTCAATATAGGCTCATCCCATTCGTGATCAACATCCTTACCTCTTAAGTGGTCATGAAGAACCCTTTGGATTCGTATAAAACTGAGTCACATGCATTAAATGAGGAAATCAAAATTTTCATGCATGCTAGGTATTACCGTGGTAGTGAATCCATTACCACGGTAATGAAGTTTTTTTTTTCTTCGGGCTATTACAACAAAATTGTAAAACTTGTAGGCTTTGAGATTTTCATTATAGCATATAAGTATCCACTTTTCAAATTTTCCTTGTAACATATAGATATACACTTCTCTTTGCATCATGTACATCGAAGTAAGCAATGCTTCCAAAAATTCAAAGATGGCCAACATGAGAATTCTAGCTACTTCAAGTTTTATATAACATCATGTCACAAACACTTTTCGTGGAAGCTAATTTTAATAAATACACTATGCATGCAACTGGTTCAACACAAAAATGTTTATATTCTTTAAGCTTTCAACATACTTTTGGCTAGCTCCATAATAGCTTCCTTTTGACAACTCTATTTTGTTGGGAAACGGCGAGTTGATATTAAATGTCATGCTCTTTCAAGACATTTGAGACTGAGACGTACACCCCACCATGGTCAAAACATAAGGTTGTAATAAAGTAACTACATTCATTTTCAACTATGGATTTAAAGATTTTAATGTACTTATGAATTTCTAATTTTTTTCGTTCAAAAAATAAACCCATGTTTTCTTACTATAGTCTATAATGAATGTCTATAAAATGTTGGTTACTTTTAGGAGATGTTTTCATTTGTCCACTTAGATTGATGTGGACTAACTTATGACACCACGCTGCTCTCTACGTACTTTTTGTTTGTTGACAATTGTTGATGTGCTTTCTAAGTACACACCATTCATATACTTGATTCGATTGATGGATGTATGGCATTCCACTCACCATTTAATGCTTTTACATGAGTCATTATTTTAAAAATCAAATGTCCAAACTACAAATGCCATGGCCATGACAAGTATTTAATGTAAAACCCTGAAATTATCAATAATTTTTTAATTACAATAAATATCAAAATAAATTAATAAATAATTTCATGAATCATAAAATTCTATGAAATAAAGGAATAAGTTGAAATAAACACATGAAATATAAATTATAAAAGGTCTCATGTGCTATAGAACTTTGAGATAGGACTTGTAAACTCTAAAAATGAAATTTAACCCTCCAACAGTAAATTGGTAATTTTAGCACCTAGGGACTAAAAATGTAATTTTACATTATAAATGACTTTTAGAGATTCATAATAGTTATAAGAAAATATTTACTCCCATGTAATCAATTCGACCTCGCTCCTAGGGTCAAAATGATATTTTACTACTTAGGGTAAAATTGTCTTTTCACATAAAATATTACCCATAGAAGTTTATAAATATAAGGTATAGATGATGACAAAAATAGAGCATACTATAAAGCATGGCACATGACACGTCCAAATTGTACCATGGTACACTGAATGTCATGCAATGGTTACAAGTGTCATGAAATGGTGCAAACACTTATCATCAACTCATAAGCTAAAATCAAGAGATCTAATAGATGGTCGAGATTAAATTTTGGGCCATCAGAAAAGTCTCAAGCCATGCAATAGTAGATTTATAAATAAATGGTATAGATGATGCCACATAATAGCATCCCAAAGCTTAATCTTGTCAAATGAATTTAAGACGTGCTGTAAGCATGTGTGGGCAATTTTCCAAAAATAAAATAGCCCCAGGGACCATGGGATTATACAATAGATGGCGCCATATTTTTCATGGAATTTTATTTTAATTAAAACATGATCTTGCTTTGACAAGTATTAATACAGTTGGAAGGAGGGCTTTTTGATTTTAAATAAACTATCCAAAATGATAAGATTTATTCTATCCTACTTAGATTCCAACTAAAATGGGAGGGGCAAAGAGAGAGATTAGGATAGTATAAAATATTCAATTATTTCTAGAAAACAAGGATTTGATAAAATCAAACCATATCTCAAGGGTATCCACCAAAATCACACTCCATACGGTATTAGGTGACAATTTGGATGAGACCCCCCAAAACCCTTATAGTCTTTCTCCATTTCACTCACGTCTTGCCAATCTTATCATCTTCTTCCTCTACCCTATTGGTTGTAATATCCTAAAATTTTATTAAATACTCAAATAAAATAAAATACTTCAAATAAAATAAATTTTGAGAAAATCATAAAATTAATGATGTATAATATGTACAATCAAATGTCTGAAGGAGTGAGTAAACCAGACTAAAACACAAAATTTCATACAAAGATTCCCCACTGGTTACCACAATAATGAAATACATTACTGTGGTAGTGCATAAATTGCTCAGAAAAATCAATGAAAACACTATATTTTGGTTACCATGGTAGTGCATTCTACTACCATGGTAATATATAAAAACTTCCGCAAATATGATTTTGTAAAGTTACCAAACGGTTATGTAAAGTCTTCAAATGTATGGGTTGTTGCTATAATCATCACTTGCTAATACTTGTATGCAGGAATACAAGAAAAATAGAAAGAGGAAGAGTTTAGAAAAATTTTTACCAATGAAACACACCAAACTTCCTAAACCCATGCAATTTGAGCTCTATCTAAACCCAGCATGAGCACCCTATTCTCACCACTCGAGCAAGCACGAGTCCTCACTCTTCTTGCTCTGTGGCCATCTTCTTGGCACTCTTTTGTCCCCTAGCTGTCCTACATAGTAACCATAGTAGTAAGAAGAAAGAAAACTCAGAATACTGCATAGTACTGGCAAGAACCTACTTCTAGACATTCTTTTGGAGCAATTGGAAGATTCAACGGAGCAAAAAAGGTATGATGACCCTATTAATTACTCTCAATGCATGGCTCGTGATCTAGATTTTAAAGTATTAGGATGCCAAGGTCATAGGAGAACAAGGGATAGGAGAATTATGCATGATAGTCAACTTTTCATACTAATTACTACGGTACTGATCATGGTTAATGTGGTACTGCCTTTGTTTTCCTCTGTTTTTGGACTTTTACACTAACTATCGCAGTACTCTACCACAGTAGTGTTATATATTTTCATCATTGACCTTTTACTAACTATCGTAGTTCTGTAACTTCCTCTAGTTACTACAGTAGTCTATCATGGTAATGTGACTCCGTTTTAGTGATTCCCTCTAGTTACCACAGTAGTATTTCTGCACTTCTCATTTTTTGCACTTATGCATTCTGATTATGGTAGTATTCCTTTCTTCTACCGTGGTACACAGAAGAAAGAACACATTTAGACTCATCTAGGGTAACATCCTTGCACAATTAAATGTCATATTGGATCGAAATCATTAAAGTATTATTTCAAGGTTTTAGAAATACCATAATCACCAAGAATAGTGTATTCACTCCTAATTTTTGAAGGTTGAAGACTCGAGAAAGCTCAAAACAACAACACAAGGACTAGGAGGAACTATGCATGAGGTCGCTATGATTTTAAGATTTTAACTTATTATTTTGATTCAAAGAATGTATGCATGTATGCTTGCTTAGTCTAGGAATATGCCATGAATCTACATTTTATGCTTCAGAAGATGCATGCCTAGAGATATATGATTGATGAATGTTGATGCATGAGTTTAGTAATGTATGTGATATCGTGATCAATGAATGACCTACTAACATGCTTAAGATTGCTATGGAATAATGATTATCATTCCCATGACGTTCACATGCTATTTTCCTATTTTATATTCAATTCAATATGTTATAGTGTGTTTTTCCACTAAAGAAAGATTAATAAAGATCATGACCACGTACCGGCGTGGTAATGGATTTTATTGTAAGTGTTCCAACCCGGACCCGACTTGCAGGTTATTGAATTTCTTAATTTGGAACTAGGCATTTGGATTGACTCCACTTCCTTTATTGGTGAAGTGGGAGTTTTGATTGAACCTATTTCACAGATGAGAAGGGTTTGAGCATTTGGATTGACCTCACTCCCCAGATTTGAAACATTGAGGTGGATTCCTTTTGATCTTAACATCAACTGATAAACAAATACCTATTTGAATCACCTAATCTATGAAAGTATTTGACATATATGTTTTATTTGATTGAAATGATGATATAAATATTTGGGATGATCCACTAACCTCTTTGAGTTCACCCCTTCTTTTATAACTTTTAGGAAACTAGATATCAAAGGCTGCATGAACAAGTTGAAGATTACTTAGTCAATTTTATTTCAAAATTTACTTTTCAATTTCCTAAATTATTTTAATTCAGGCATGTTGGCCCTAGTTTTGCTTTGTCAGTTTTAACGTTGTAGGTCTTTGTACCTCCTGTATATTAAAATTGATCTTCAAATAATGATATTGATTACTTTTATCAAAAGGTTTCAAGTTATTTTTATTAAATTTGTATGAGTTATACTATTTATGGATTCTCATGGAATTGGGATAGAAAAAGGAAAGAGAAAGAAAAAGAAAGAAAGAGATAAAAGTGACATCCCACCTCTAGGGTAGCCCTAATATTATGAATGATGTTTTGTACGTGACGTTAACGTTTCAAATTATTGGTTCGAAGGCATTGTGGTAATTACACCCTCCAAAATTGGACTTGGGCCACAGGGGGGAGGCAAGATGTTATATTGGCCACTAGAGAAACCAACCAAGGAAGCTTGTGAAAACATATCCAAACCATCAAGAAAAGCACTCCAAAACCAAAATATCCAAGCCCACCAAAACACCATATTTTTCCAATCTTCACGATGTCTTCTTCACCTCCTTTTTCCTATTTTTTTGGCCACCATATTTTCTTCAAATAGTAGTTAAGTTTCATCCAAAGAAGAATAAGTAAGATCATCACCCATATCTCCTCAAAAATAACTCCACAAAACTAATGAAAACCCCCCCAAAAATTACTTTATTCCTCCATCATCTTAACGTCTTATCTTCCTTTTCTCTCCTAATTGTTTCCACCCTTCTTGTTCAATTTTCCAGCTAAGGAAATCTACAACAAAATTCATTAATCCAAGCTCCACAAGACGTCCACAAATCAACCAAAGAGTTCACTATCAACAACCTTTAAACTACCCCACTTCCTTCTTCAAACTACCCCACTTCTTCTTTTCTTAGAGTTTTTGCACAGATACCCTCTCTAACCACCCTCTTTTCCTCCATACTTTTTAGCTCACGAAAATTGCATTACCTTAAAGATATCCAACCTCAAAACATTCAAGAAAACCCTAGGAGAAAGACACAAAAATTAGCCCTTTAAACTAGTGTAACGTCCTACTCTTCTTATATTACAAAACCTATATTACAAAACCATAGTTTCTATTCATTATAGGATTCCCCCTCTTCCATCCAAAAACCTTATTTTTATTATGTTTTTTTCCACATTAAATTAGAAACTAACTAACCCTAAAGGGTAAGGAAAAGTGTCTCTACAAAGAACTTAGGTTCCTTCTCTCACACACAAAGGTCAGCCCATCAACTTAGTAAAGGGATGAAGCTTGCTGAACTCGCACCCCACATTTCATTTGTGCAGTTCAGGTGGGAACCTCACGAATTCACCTTAAAGAAAAGGTAGCTTTGATCTATTTAGCTACTGCTTCCCCCTAATCAAGGTTGTTCCCCAAGCTAAACTTTCAAAATGAGTCAATGAACTTAAAACCCTAGGAATCATTTAATAAAGGGGTAGCCCAAACTACACATTGTTCAAGCAATCGTAAATGGAGTTATGGGAAGGTTAAAATTTGGATAACACTATATGAAAATCAAGGAAATTGGGAAAAACATATTAGGTGGGAGTAGTTTCTTACTCTCACCCATATTATTTTAGTTTTAAATGATGAATGTGTTTAATTTTTATTATTACAAATCAATATGTTAGGTTCATGTTAGTATGGAAGTTGTTTGCACCTGTTTGTACATTTACAATTGCAATTGCAAATGTACAATTACCCTCAGTATTTTTCTTCCTTGGATGGCGCACACTATCATTGCACAATTTCTATAGAGCAATGATAGTGTGTTATGTTTAGTTTATCATATTATTCTATTAAATCTAAATTGTGATTTCGTGTATGATGACTAGTAAATCTTATAATTACAGTCATGTCAAAAATTTATATCATGTTATGATAATGCGCGCAAACTCATACCCTAGGTATAAAAATCTTTTGGATTGACACACCAAATAAGACCATTCAAAATAGAATCATGTACTAGTGTAGCGTATGCGTATTTGATCACTGTGAGTAAAATCTCCAATTAAGAAGGTTGGGCTAATGAATCATTGATTGGTAAGACACAACTCCTTGGTGTTATCATTACCTGAGTTTAGTCTCAAGTTTACTCATGAGTCTAAACCTTACCTTATGGGGTGTCTCTGATAGTTGATCACTTTTTGAGAAGGTGTCTTTGATGGTTGATCCTCACCTTGGGAGGTGTCCCTAAATTAAACTTTGGACCGATGGATGTCCCATCCAAGTAAGAAAAATACCAAGGGCAATTCTTTCAACCTTAATGTCAAATACAAACAATAAAATAAATGAAACACCTAATGTATGTATGTGATTGTACAATTACTATTTTAGCCAACATAATGTTTGTAATGTGTTTTGATGATCCATTAGGCTCCTTTAAACTCACCCCTTTCATTTCTTTTAAGATATGTACTAACTTGTGTTGCACTAGAGTATACCATAGAGCATCTGGTGTAGTTTGCTTTGCTAATGAGGTCATGTAAGTTAGGTTGTTCCATAAGCCCATAAGTTGCTATTAGACTCTTATTTATCTTATCTTACTTTTCCAAGTTTTTTAATGCAATGGGTCATGGGTTCAATCTTAACATTAGTGTATTGATATTGGAACCTATTGATTTAGACTCGTGTTAAATTCATCAAATGTGTGGAATTGAATATGATATGGTCTATATATCTATACAGGTTTATATGGTGGTCGTAAATGCTTTGCAGTTGATGATGTAACCTCATTCGATGATTTTGTTCCATTATCTTGTGTATATTGACCATGGTCAGTAGATTTCGAATTTGAGGTGCAATGGCTTTGCAATGGCCTAGTCAAAAACTTGTAATTGATTTGTTACCATGGTCAAAGGAATGAGGTCTACAATTGTATATGTGTTATTGTTGATAAGTGTGCCATTCCATCTCCCAATGCACCCTTATTCACGCAATAAAATGTATTTTAAAATAAAGTTGGTGGTCGGTGGTATTTTTGTAATTTAACCCAAGAGTAGGCATGATCATAAGGAAAGATGTTACATTTAATGGCGGTAATAAATAAAGAAAGTGCTTAAGTTTTGATTTGCAAAGAAAACATGTCACACCTTGACCCCCGGACTGGACATCATGTCTGTCAATCTGAGGCCCTGTCGTGGGGCGTCGTGTGGCTTCAAGCTCGGCGCGTGGTCCACCGAGGCGCCGGGCGTGCAACTGTTATCATCATTCTATCCACAACCTCTATACACAAGGTTAAAGTTCGAATAATCATTTTATTAATGCTCACTAAGCAATTGGTTTCAAATCAAATTCACCAGATGTTCAAAATCATATTTATACTAGAAATCAAGATAATAGTAGCGGAAGCACTTTTCGGATCAAATCTTTCTAAATCATTGAACATTGTTTAGCAATACCATAGCTAAAAATCATCAACTTATCAATCAAGATAAAAATAGTGTTTAAGATGGTAAAACATTCCTGTGAATACATATACAAAAATATGATACATGACCCTCCGGTCCAAGTTCAAAATATACATCGTAAAAACATTTACAAAAACAGAGAGAGAGTTAAACCAAAAATATCACACTCCCTCTATACAAATCCTCCAGTCATTGGTCTTCATCCTCACTGAGCGCTGGGCTCATGAGTACTCGTAAGATAAAAATGGGGTGAGCTCGAAAGCCCAGTGGATCTCCCCTACACATCAATAGCATTATACAAACGAGTATACGAAACATGCAAACAGTTTCAAATCATTAGGGGCATTTC